>NW_021025190.1:391612-478412 GCF_004153795.1 Camellia sinensis
TTTATGTTGTAGACTAGGTCGTTAAACAAATAATATATAATACAATATATGCAAAAATATAGAATTACAAACGTTCAAGCTTGGTTACAAGATAGAAATTTAAGCAATATTACAATGTCCAATGAGATTACCAAAATAGTGTAGAGAATACTCAGTTTTATGTATATATTCATATATACATAAAACTGAATATTCTGACAAATAGGCATGAAACAAACTAAGTCTTTGAACTGTCCTTCTACGGAAGCCATTACTTCTTTCAAAAAAGTCTTGGTCGGCACCTGTCTTTCAGGGCAATACTCTCCACCTGACTTGAAACGCCATGAGTGTGGAATGCCCATTAAACTCACACGCACACTCCGTCCCTTTTCCCATTCCAAATACAAAGTAAAATAATGGCACGATCATAATATACAGGCGGGAAGCATAATCAAGTAGAGCTTATAATAAATTTCCAGTGCTAAAGAATAAGAATCATCAGTTAAGTTATTCTAGGGCAACTCCCCGTGAAATGCCGTTGCCTACCCAACCACATAAACACTGACACACAACCAATTTTGACGCCCCCCTTATTAACAATACCAATGCATCGCATTGTTGTACAATTAATTAATGATGCCCACGCGAGGTTACATAACTCGAGTTGGTGACAGCACGGTCTTGTGCCTAGGAACGGCTTCTAGGGATACTTTTCCTGATGTGAAACCCTCACTGCCACCCTTATACCTCCCAATTTCGTTAAGTAGCCATAATACCTCGCCGTACCACTGTTAGGTTCGAAACACACTTGCGTAATTACTCAACCCCACAATCCATCATTCTTTTTTCCAATTCCAAAACTGTTCATTGTCTCATTCAATCCGATTACTCTCATAAAAACAATACATACAAGTGATCACAATCCATTGATCACACCAATGTAGGTTTCCCCCTTTTATTTAGATTAACATTATGCTTTTCGGTTAGAACAAAGCATGGTCATAAAAGATACCAATCAAACTAAACATGTGGTGTAACTTATTTGCCACAATAAATAAACCACAAATAAGTAATATATGACATGATGAAGATAAAACATCAGAGACATAGCATAGAAGAGTTCAACCAAATGAAGAGTCACATAACACATTTTCAGAATTTTCCAGATTGACCAGTTTAGAAATAAATGTTGGGCACAAATTACTTTTTGTGGCCCAAAGACCTGGCCTCTTGAGGGTTGGAGAGAAATGAATTCTAGTTTAAACCCGAATTTACAAAAGTGGGATAGCGCCTTCTAGATTTTTTAGATATTAACAAAAACTCCAGACCGATCCATATTTTGTCGGCTTGATTACAAAAATTCATGTTTCGCTCAACCCATCACTCATTTCATAAAACAATTTTATTTGAAAGCCAACACTTAAAGGAAGATTTTGACTCATATTTGTCAGCGGTTTACAAAAAATCGGTGTTTCTAGACCTTTTTGAGAGATGCCTGTATTTAACCGGTTGGTTTTGCTCAAAAACTTTAAAATAAAAGATGTTAGGAAAAAGGGAAACCATAAGCTTGCTATACAATCTTCATACATTAAAAATGTGTCCAATAACTATCCATAGGAATTAGAATTTCTAGATTTGAAGTAGTGTTTTTAGAAAAAAACACGGTAAAGAAATAGAAATTGATGAAAAGCATTTGATCCATAGGGGGCTCACGTCCAATGTCTGTTCTGAGATTCGTAGTCGCGTGTTACTTTCCTAGTGGCATTTAAGATCGTAGGTGAGGGGTTAAAATTTTTATTCAAACAAAAGATCATGCAAGGGATTCAAAGTGTATAAACATAATCCATGGTTTTTGTGCTAGTAGACCTTATCTTTGCATATCCGATTTGATAGTAAACTAAGTTTTGAATTATTTGAATTGCCCATTATTGTTGAAAATTTTCCATCAAATTCTGTAGGTAGGGAGAGAGCTAATTGAATAAAGAAAATAAATTTAGGAAGTGGAGATACAAATGTAAAATGTGCCATGGTGAATCTGAAGTTTATTATTTCACCCTTCTTCTGGGTTGGAAAATGATGATGTCATCAAACAGACATCATTGTGAGACATTAGGCACTAAGAAGCCTCATAAAATTTGGCACTTCTGCTTTTGGGGTTATCTTTCCTCTGAGGCAAGATCCTAGGGTTGGGGTAAATTTTTTATGTCAACAAAAGTTGATCAGCAAGGGATTCAAAGTTATAACATACAGCGGTTTTTGTTTCCAGCAACTTATCTATTTCATCCCAATTTGGTTGTCACATGCAGGTGAAATTTTTCTTATTCTCCTGAAGCAGGGGAAAACAAACAGGCCCTGGTGAACTTGTGACTGTGAGAGGTGTGTTGGTTATGCCTGTTTGTCCCACTTGTTATATGTATGGTTTCAGTTGTTAGCAGTTGTAGTAGAAAGGCAATTGTTTGTTGCAGGTGACATTATTTTTTTGACATTTTGGTCCCATGTGTTACTGGCTTGGACACTTTTTTATTTTTTAATTTTTTATGTTTTATTTATTTATTTATTTGATTTGGTGTTCTAACTATGATGAGCCCTGCTGAGATTATATTCTGACATGCCTTTTCATCACAACCCTGACAAGAAAGAGAACATGGATTGTTGCACTGTTCTAGGATGTTAATTACTGGATGAAAGTTGTTCCCTAGATCTCATTGTCCCATCCATCCAGTCCTTCTGATATTGGTTTATACAAGTGGGACATTAAAAAGTGTTACTACCATTTATCCCATTTTTGTAAACTGGGTTCCACTATTAGTTTAACCAATTACGTATAATGGTCAAACTTGGGCAACATCATATTTTATCATGGACTCTTCAAATAAACCAAATTACCCGTGTCAGACACCCGGACTTGGACAAGGGGGATTTATGCGTGTCTGATATTTACTTCAGACCCTTCTGATATATTTATATTAATTTATATTTACACTATCATTAATATGTATAGATTGGTTGAAGATAATTGCTTAAAAAATAAAAGAAAGTGACACTGTTATTATATTACCATCTTTTATCTCACATATATATAGATTCAAAACATAAAAAGATTGACAATATTTTGCTGCCCGGTTCACAGTACCATTAAATTGAAGTTTGATTGGCCTGACCTCTCGAATGCACCCTGCACTCGACAACCTTACCCGAATCCAATGTAACAGCCTTTTGTGAGTGCTTTGCTCTGGAAATATTCACACTGACAGGATGCGTTTGCGTTGCTCCCCTGATCCTATTTAATTAAGGTGCGCTTTAATTCTCTAACCATGATTGGTTGATTGTTCTAATGGAATCAGGTATATTGGAGAAAATACTATTATTTTGCCCTCTTCATGACTTGCTAAACCTTTTTATAAATACACGACCATGTGGTGGCTTTGCCTTTCTAATATTGTCTTTACCATGACATCTTACGTACTTTGTAACAAATTAAGCAGGATCTCGCAAACTTTAGTCTAACAAAAGATACAGGACAAGAGTTAGTGTTAGCACATTGGAGTTGTCTCTTTTGGGAACCTACTACTTGAGTGCCTCATGTCAGTTGAGAAAGTTTAAGGAATTCATATTATTTGGTTGTCCATGTCTTGGTTTAGTTAATATGTCGGTTTTGTGCTTTTTTTTATTTTGGGTTTTTTATTTTTGGTTGTGCATCATTCAAGTGATTTTCTTTCATGTGGCTATCATTAAATAGGTTGAACATACCATTTGATAAGCTCAACTCTGTGTTTCTGTTTGTTAATACGCCCAAATAGATGTGCTGAGAAGCTCTTTTACAAAAAGATGAGGAGAAAGAACAATGAGAAAAAGAGAGAAAGAAGAGCTCCTTAAAAAGAGGTTTATCATTGATTTTATGATTTGTCATTACTATAAAAGATATGTCCTAGGTTTCTGGCTGCATAGAACTGAACTGTGTTTTGTTATCAGGGAAATGGATCGGAAGTGGTGATTGTACTTGATACTTGGATATGGTGAGGAGCAAAAAAAAGGAAATAAAAGTTTGGTTTTCACCATGATTCTATTTAAAAGCATTTTTTTTTTTAGGAATATATATAACAATGTCCCAAGGCTTGACTAAGCTGGCTTTGGTTGATCTTTTCGTATGTATATAGTGGTGTCGTCTTGGTGAAATGGTAAAACCAGTGCTCTTGGTGTGGAGACATGGGAGGCCTAGATACTAGGGGCATCAAATTTAAGGGAGGGTTCTATTTCTAACAACACAGAAATTCTCAGTTCAAACCATTTTGCCGTTCGGATATCAAACCTTTCTGAACAAAAATGAATTTTTTGGATGTTTAATTTCCTAATAAATTTTTTTTAAAGAAAAATCATGTTCAGTAGTTGATATCTAACAACTAATTTCTGTTCAGTAAGTCGATTTTCTGAAAATTTGATTTTTGGTTTGGAAGTTGATATCTAAAGACATAATATTATCGAACTTGAGACGAACAGTGTTGTTGTGCATATAGAAGCTCCCTCAATGTATATTTAAAAAAGTTGTCATATCCCTTTTCTTATACCCCTCCTTACGCCACCCAATATTGGCAAAGACCAACCGACTGGATAATGACTTTTATCTTGAATGGGTTGAATTTGTGAATGTATTACGCTATCCAAAATTTCAGATCTTGTGGATTCCTTTCAAGGAGTGGGCGGTTCCATTAGATAAGATTCAATGCTTTAATTTATAGTATAAATATTTAATGGTTAAGATATACATGCCTATATAATAAGGGTTGCTCACGTGTGGATGTTAGATCATGTAGTAGGGAGAATAGAAGAGACTATTATATAGTGATATGCAATTTAAAAACATAGATGTAGTACTGAGGATAAGACGAGAGGAAAACAAAAGTATGGTTTCGTAGGGACTATTTGATATTTTCATGTGAAATGAAGTAGAGAATCAAACTGCAGGCACTCAAGGACTAGGGGAAGGGCCCGTTGTTATCTCCTTGAAGGCATAGGAGGATAGAACAAGGCTATGAAGCACTGCCCAGAGGCAATGTACTGAGTGTGCGACGAGACGACCACTCGTCCGAGACGTGGTTGATATGTTCCAACACGCATGAGTGTTTTCATTTTTTTCTTTTTAATTTAGAATTTTCCAATCTTGGATACGCCCCTGACACGTTAAGGGACATATCTATGTTCACAAAGTCATATATAAAATTTTTTAAACATTTTGACCTGTGTTAAAAGTATGAAATTCAAGAGATTGTCAAAAAATATCTACAAGACACAACAGAGGCATCTGTTTTCGAAACAGATCCCAAGCTGTATTAGGAGGATTGTCAAGTTGAAGATTGTGAGATGAGGATATGTCCAAGTGTCGTTGAGGGTATCAAAGGTCACCACTGAGACCTTTCTTTCTTCTATCTTTATGTTCTTTATTCTTTTCTATTTCCTTCCTCATCTTGTTCCAGCTGAACTAGTCGTCTGTAAATTGCGTCTTATCAACAAGAGGAAAGAACAAACAAAGAAGTCACACGCCTCCATCAAAAGTACAATTCATAGAGCAAGATCCTGAGTTCCTCTCTTCTCATTCCATTCTCTTCAATTCCAACGACTTGCCAGTTTGTGATAAAAAAATAGAAAATACTACACTGGTTTTTAACCACCTAAAATTGGTCTCATATTGATGTGTTGATTGGCACCATTTCATTTGCATTCAACAGTTTGTGGATCCAGTTCCCGTACAAATGCCTGTTATGTCTGCTTAGAATGCTATGCTTGTAATTTAGATTTTTAATGTATAACCATTCTTAATTAGTTAACTTGAGCCCTGTCTAAGTAAGGGCACATACACGAACATGTGACAACGGCACAACCAGCAAACACGGATACTTCGAAAACACATCGAGTTTTCAAAAAAATGTAGGATGGCAACACACTTGGAACACGTATAAATTTATGTTTTTTTAACAATTTAAGCAAACACGGCAAGGGGTGGCTTTCGGGAGGAAAGGGCACACAATAGAACAACTTCTTTACTAATATTGTAACTTTGACTTTTTGTTCTTTTCTTTGCTTTGAGAGCCTTTTAAAGTAATACTTGCTTGGTTTGGAATGTCCGTTTGGGTCAGACTTGGACCATATATCATTCCTTGCCTAACTTTATTAATGTCAGTATATATTAATAATTTATTCAAAGCGAGAAAAAACAAAAACAAAAAAGAAAAAAAAAGAAAAAAACATTAATCTACATAAATAGATAATATTTCATAACTAACATCAAGTATTCATTCCCACAATAAGTATATTATAAAGAATGCAGAATAATTATAGAACATTATACACACGATTTATTTCTTAATAAATGCTTTCAAAACATATTTAGAGTGCTTAAGTTGTGTTTTTCTAAAAATGCAAAACATCATTATTTTGAAGGAATTCATCGCATATAAGATGTGTTGGGAGGTTCAAGAGTGTTGATTGAAGTGTCTACAAAGTTTTCATTAGTGTCCAATATCATGAATGTTTTTTGATTGCGACACATTGAAAAAGTGTTGGACAAACTTTTAGAAGTGTGCGACACGGGTGTTGGAACATGAGTCCACGACACGCTTCCCCCACAACAGCCATCATGCTTCTTAGGCCTTGTTTATGCTTTGAATGCGCAGTTCTAGGTTTATTTGAAATGTTTTGGGGGGAAAAAATTGAATTTATATTTCTTAATTTTATTGTTATGGTATATGGAATTAGGGAAAAAAATCATTATTTTTACATAAAGGATTCATGTATATGACATACTCGAAAATATATAAAATAAATATTTTTGTGTCCTTAGCACGTTGTGTCCTTGCATTTTTGAAAAAATTAGCCGCGTCGTGTTTCAATGTCCATGTTTTGTGCCCGTGCTTGTTTAGGGCATCGTGACCTAGGCTACTTTGTGGTTGTAGTCTTTGAGCAGAAAGGATCCTTGAGGCTCAGGAAGAAGCTCGTTTTTCTTATTGTGTCCTTACTGGAAATTTGTGCTATAAGTAGAGGCACAGTTCACTTATCGTTCCTGCACTGGCAGTCAAGATGATCATCGTGGCAAGAAATTTTCTCTTTTAAGATTGAAAAAATAAATGATCAAATAAGCTTTTTATTTAAGTCAAACTGAATAGTGATAACCAATGCTCTGTCAGTGGTTTAGAGTGGCTTGTAGTTGTTATTCATACATTTTATTGAAGAGAAACTTTTAAAGAAATAAAAAAGAACCGTATCTTGCAGTGGAAAAAAATGACTGGAACCCCAATCTTGGTCCTGCAATTGAGCCAATTCACATAAAGAAAATGTTGTCAAGTGGTCTGGAGCAGGGTTAGCCTTGACTTCTTGGGGGCTAAGGCGAACTCAGAAGATGGGGCTCCAAGCTCTCATGCATATTTTATATATATATATATATATATTGGTAAAATAATAACAATCTTCAAATTTTTTTTTTTGTACTTTTCTATAAATTGGTTGCATATGGTACAATAATTTATTGAGGCAAATTTTGAACATTTTCGATTGTTAACAATATTATTTATTCTATTTTTTCCTGACGTAGTAATTTCAATTAAACATTTAATTAGCTTCAACTTAAAAAAAATTATTCCTCCAGAAGCAATTGTAAACTCGATAGTCATATAATATTCTATAAAAATTTATATAATTTGGCAAGCAACCATCCATTATTTTTAAATAATTCACCAATTCAATGTTTGTTTAAATATTTATTTTTAACTACTAATCCTATAATGTAGTGTTTGGTTCGCTAAAATGAAATTGATTGAATGGAATAGTCATTTCTTATACTATTCCCCACAAATAATGAATGATGATTTCGTTTGTAATTTTTTTGATAAATTAAATGTGAAAATAGACTTAATGATGAAATGATTACTTCTATTCAACTTTATTTTGATAAACCAACATAACTTAAAAGACCAAAATAATTAACTAAACATATTTATCAATAATAATTAATAATTAAACCAAACATAACTTAAGATCGAATTATTTCGAGGCCCTATTTTCACACAGAATTGGGAGCCGAGGCCAGCGGCCTTACACCTGCCTTTACCCTAGTGGGCCAGCCCCTGGTCTGGAGTATGAGTTTAGGTGTGGCTACCAAGATACTTTCTTCTTGGTTGCCTTCGATTCTGTTTGAAAAACCCCAATTGGCAGGGCTAATAGGAAGGGGCCGCCATGTGGCATTAAATGTTCCAGAAAGGAAATGAAGTGCCCAAGGCTCAGGCCGTGATTGTTAAAGCGATAGCCATTAGTGAACAAAGTAGAGGGATAGACTGGTCAATAATTGGCAGTTCTCAGTCCTAATTTATAGGAGGTAGTTTACAAGGATCTGCCCTATTTTCACTCAGACACATAACATTCCAGGAAACAATAATAGGGTATGACTTACAGTACCTAGTATTTGTTTTGCATCGATGAGGGATGGAATAGGGAGTAATTCTATACTATCCCAATGTTTGGTAAATACTAGCTAGCTGTGGAGTGATAAGGCATGACTTTGTTAAGATAACACACAACACTTGCAACAGATCCTTGCTGTAGCTGCACATATTGAAGCAACGTAAAAAAATTCCAAGACAAACCTGCCAAAATTACAGCAGTGTAATTTGGAAAGTCACGAAGTGTTGCACTTTGGGCTAGAATGCCCTATGGGTGCGGTTCATGGCATATATCCTGATAAAAGAAATAAGAGTGATGCTTGAGATCCCTCAACACCCCCTAAATTTTTCCCACATGCACTGACGTGTCAATGGGTTGGGTCTTGGTTGATTCCTTAAAAAACCAACAATTGATGTGCAACAGTCCACGTCATTGGGGCTAAGTTTAGGGTTTGAATGTTTTAGGAGCTTTAAGCGTATTCTAAACAATAAACATATTATATAAAGAATGATTAGAATTAAATATTGATTATGCAAAGTAGTGATTTTCTCTAATAATAATGTATCATATATGAAAATTGAATTATAAGTCGTTAAAACATTCAAGTAAAGTACACATCATTTGAATTTTAGGCAAACAAACAATGGGACATTGTAATGGATGAAAATGAAAATCAGATAGGGGCTTAAAACTCATTCTAATGAAGGCGGGAAACCAGTAGACTCAAATTTAAAGAAACCATAAAGGGGAAAATTGTAGAGAAACATAAAAATCGAGACAATTTTTTTGTGGTTAGTTCAAAAGCTGCTTGTTAGGAATAGGTTGATTGTTAAATGCTTGCAATTTATGTCTAGTATGATTTTAATGATTAATTTTATAACTGTCTTGCATATCTCGGCCACCTTTATCAGCATATGAAGTGAGTAGGGATTTACCCTAAAGTGAGTTGAACTCTACGCCCAATCCAATGCCCCTGGTCAACTTAAATTCATTTAAACTAAACAGGGCTGTCCACACTCGTGTTCAAGCTTTGGCTATAACTGTTGATTCCACTTTCAAGGGCACCTGTTAATTCCTCTTTTGCTAACTGCTTAAATCTTACTCAACTCATATTTGATGTTCTTTCAGTATGATTCTTCTTATTACAATCATAAATATTTATAAGAGAGACCTTTTATGCTCATCCTTACCATCTAAGATAAGCTTATTGTTAATTTTACATGCTTCTTCTTTGTAGAAAGGTGGCTTCAACTTCGGCAATGATCATAAAGTAAGGAGCGATGACGACGAAAACTTTGACGAGTTTCTTTGAGGGAATGTTTCCTTGATTATATAAAAGCCAGAATGTCCGTCTACTTCTGTACTACAAAATATGTTCTACTTTGAAGGTACTGAAATGAGCTGAAATTTGTTGTTATGTTGACAACTCAATTGTGCTGCTAAGAAATTTAGTCAGTTATTCAGTGTAGATCATGTTTGTCAGTTGTGCAAGTAGAATATTTGGGCTGTAATATGGGGACTTCTTTGAAGAATTTTCTTCTTGTATTTGTTTGAGAGGGAAGTGACAAAAATATAGCTTGTAACTTTGACATGAATCATTTCATTACTATTTAAGCAACCAACCATATTCTGAAATAACATCATCTCTGTTTTTCTTACGCTGTGTTTGGTTGGGGGATTTGGGAAAGGATTTGGAAAGGGAAAAGAAAAAGGAAGGTGAAATGTAAATAAAATACACCTACATTTCACATAGTTTCACACATCTTTTTTCTTTCCTTTTCCAAATCCCTCAACCAAACACAGCATTAGTTGGTGTGCTTTTTAAATCAGATGACTCTACTACTACTACTACTGCAGAGAAAAGGCTAGCGACTTTGACTCAGCTGGCTAGTTAGTGCCTATCATATTGTTTGAAAATCTACGGTGTTATCACATGCACTTTGTTACGTATTTTTGTGATAAATGTTATTTATTTTTTTGGTGGAGTTGCGACAATTTGAAGTTGGCCCTTTTTTTTTTTTGGTGTGTGTTTGTGATAATATTAAACATTTTTGTGGTTAGAAGATGTTTGGATTAAAAACATGTATAACATTATCACAAAATGTGTAATTTTATTTTTGGATAACAACTTGTCATAATTTTACTATAAAGAATACGTAACATTTATTATAAAAATAAAAAAAATAAAATAAAGAAAAAAAAAACATATTTAGTGCATATTAATTTGTGTACCATAGCATGACCATGTTGGTCTAACTCTCCTTAAATTAGCTGCCCTAGGGCTCGGTAGTAGTACAAATTTCGTTTCCATCTTCCTTGCCAGGGCCAATGTGGCTACACAACATATTCCTAGTGCCAGATGTTCATTTTTGTAGGTTCTTATTTACATATCATCTTTTTATAATATTTTTAAAAAGAATTAATTTAATAATCGTAGTTGCAAGGTTTTTTTTTTTTTTTTTTTTTTTTTTTTTTTTTTTTTTTTTTTTTTTTCAAAAAATGTGAATGATAATATATCTTTAAAAATAGATATTCATTTTTTAAAAATGTTGACATTATGTCAATTATGATTTTTTTAATTATTATATTATATAATTTATTGATGATTTACATCCATGACTATAGCTATCACATGCGATTCTATATTCAACATTACATGTTTCTGATCATACAACTTGTGATGCAAAAGATACATTCACAAATATTAAAGTCCCATGGGCTATATCACAAAAAAAAAAATAAAGGGGAGGGGGGGGGAAAGGCTTTAGGTTAAGTGGAGGGTTTGACCCTTGCAACTAAGGCTTAAGCCATTCAAAACAAGGCTCTAGGTCAAAGAAAAAGAGCACTAGGATTATCAAACCAACCCACACCTGCTCAGGGCCATGACACGTCAGTACCATCTGCAAAATTTTAAACGGGGATACATAACATCAGTAGAGAATGGATAATACTCTAGTAATATGAATCCAACCATATACATAATCATGATGCAATACAATATACATAGGACAAATCTCAACTTTCAACCTACATTTCAAAACGAAATCTCAAATTCACAATATTAAAAGAGAATTGTTGTGTGAATTTAAAACATTAATCAATTTAATTGTCGTCGTTGGTGAATCCCTAAGTCACATATCTTCAAGTGATCTATCACAAGAACCACCTAATCACCTCCACTTTACAATTACAAACAGGAAGGAAATTAATACCTATATCGTGTAGGTTTTCGACTTGTCACCATGGAGTCTTAACCTTACTTAATCAATCGTCTAACCATACCCTACCCCTGGATTCACCTTAACATTTCAAAGGTTAACATGCTCAATTTTAACGTTCAATTTTTAATTCAACTTTCCCAATCTCAAAACACGTTTCACCATTTTTAAAAAATACCATTCTCATATTTGAAGCACAAATTCCCAATTTCAATCTCAACATAAGAAGCAATCATTTCAATTCTCTATGGTTCAATACAAAACCAATTTTTCAATAGTCATAGAGCTCAACAATTGATTTCACAAAATCTTCAATGTTTGTCCAACATTGGTTTCTAACCTATCGTTGAGCTATTTTTCCGCAGGTGTGACGACCCCAACACGCATATGTGATAACCCTGTTCCGTTTTGTGCTAATTGGTCCTTAATATGATATGATTATGCATTTAATATGATTTTGTGTGCCATTATGTGAAAATATGTATATGTGGTTTTGAATTTCTATCTGTTCACCGTAGGAATATCTGTTTGATTATCTGCTTTGAAAATTAAATTGGAGGCCCTATCGGCCACAGAAACTGAAATCGATTGCGCCTTTGTGATTAGCGTAATTTTTAGAGCCTACGATGAAGTTTAATTAGAAATTGATTTGGATCAAATTAATTAGATTAAATTAATGAATTAAGTGCCCAATTGTTTTATAATAAAATAATGTGTTGAGTGGGAACTTATAAGGGGCCTTTATACACTTAATTTCTCTCCTTAGCTTCATTTGGTTGATTATAAACTCTAAGAAAAAGGGAGAGGGTCGGCTCGAAAGAGGAAGAAGGAGAGTTGGGTGTTTGGCTCAAGTTTGTGAAGATTGGAGGATTAAACTCAAGAATTTGCTATAGATTGGGCTTCTAGGTAAGCAATTGATTTTGAATTCATGAGTTAATGTATAATTTGGTGTATTCAAGTTGATTAATGATCAATAGTAAGAATTGAAATGAAATTGAGTTGATTATGTTGAATTGAAGGTCAATGCATGCATGTGTGTAATTGCTTTGAAATTTGCATGTTTGAGCACAAATGTATAATCCATGTGAGATTTTAATTAAACCTCACACTTTTGACCATCTCTTCATCATCTAAGTTGGGAATAAGAGTTGTATTCCACATGCATGTACAATTCATGAGAAAGTGAGTTTGAAATACATGGAATTGTTGTAATAGAAACAAGTTTGGTGTAAATTGGAGCATGCATGTATGTAATTCATGGAATTGAGTTTCATAATGTTGTAATTTGGTGTTTGTACCATGTTAGTACATGTATATATGAAGTTTGAGCCAAAATTATGAGTTTGGAACCTTTGGAGGTCGAATTGAGCTCAAGAACAAATTCTGGAAAACCCAGAATTCTTGATGTCTGCTCGAACGGGGAAAACGCTACTCGAGTGTGAAATACGAGCTCCCAGTATATTTTGCAGATGTGGCGTCCGCTCGAGCGGGGAAGTTCACGCTCGAGCGGGGAGCTATGTAGACAGATTTTCAGCTCGAGCGGCCGGGTTTGCGCTCGAGCGTGAAATTGATGTAACCAGTACTTTTGCAGACCTCATGGGTCCGCTCGAGCGGGTAAGTCCACGCTCAAGTGGGGACCCTGCTTTCTGAAATTTTGAAAGTGCATTCTGTGTTTCGTTTTCCATTTTCTTTCACTCGCAAGCACTCTTAGGCATGCATTGAGCATTGTAATTGAGTTAAAGAGATAAGAATGAAGCCTAAAGAGGAATATGTGAATTAAAGAATGGATTGAATCGTTTGTGACCCATATGTGCTATATGATGTGTATGGTCAAGCTCCAGGGCAAATCCACAAGCCGATCACTGTGAGTAATATCCTAACAAGATATTTGAAATATGTTGTTGTCCAATTGTTTACTTCTATGTAAGTTTTGTAAGTTCATTAATTTGAATGGTGGACAACGATTGACATAAATGATTGGGCCGAAGGCCGATTGACATGAATGATTGGGCCAAAGGCCGATTGACATAGATGATTGGGTCGAAGGCCGATTGACATGAATGATTGGGCCAAAGGCCGATTGACATAGATGATTGGGCCGAAGGCCTATTGACATAAATGATTGGGCTGAAGGCCGATTGACATAGATGATTGGGCCGAAGGCCAATTGACATAAATGATTGGCTAAAGGCTGATTGATACAAGTGATTGGGCCAAAGGCCGTCTGCTATAACTGTTTCAAAGATTGCTTATGTATCTTCCTTATTCGATATTATTCACTGGGCTTTCGCTCACGCTCACTCATGTACATGTAGGTGAGCCAAGGGACGTCCAGAACCAGCCTCGGTGAAATTGTGAGAAACAGTCAAAGTTTTAAGGAGTCAGCCCAAACGTCTCACGCGCGAGACTGTCTTCGCCTTTGTCCTTTGTTCATAGTTTTGTTATGTTGGCGAAAGCATTGGACTACTTTTGTATATATGTCTTGGGTTCGACTGACTTAAACTTGTATGATCCTGTATGTATAGTGTTCTGTGTTAGTACATATTTTGATGGGAGTTATTAACATATAAATGTTTGGAATGTTATTGTGTGCATATAAGCACAACTCTATGGACAAAGTTTTAAATTTGCTTCCGTTTGGCCCCCTTACTCTGATGAGTTTTGTTTTATTTAGTTTGAGGCCGTAGGTAATCTCGTGATTACTGGCCGGTTATGGCCTTAACCCATAGGGGCAGGTTCAGGTCGTGACACATATCATGACTATATTTATTTAATTATGTATTAATTATTAATTGCGATATGTGCCATGTGATTAATCTGAGTATATCTATCCAATTTGAAAATTGTCTGTTGTGATTTTTGCTTTGGATCTGCAATTGATAGCTTAAATGATTTTAGAAATCAAAATCGACTACATGAATAGACTAATTGGAATTTTTAGAACCATATGCTAAAAGTTTGATTAAAAATTGATTTAGATTAATTAATTAAGTTGTGTTTAATTAGCCTAATATTCTAATTGATGTATTAAGCCAATCATATATATATATATATGAGTTTTGTGAGAGCCTTAAGCTCATTTGTAGCTCATCTTTTGCATTTTGGCTGAGAAAACATTGGAGAGAGAGAGAGAGAGAGAGAGAGAGAGAGAGAGAGTAGAGAACTTCAAGATTTTTGCTAGAAGAACCAAATTTGTGCAAGAATAATACTACTTGAAGTGTCTAGGTAAGAATTTAACTCTCAATTCTTGAAGATGATATGTTTTAGAGTAGTGTTCATGGATTACACACGATCATTTGCATGTATTTTGTTAAAGAAGGTCAAAAAAATGAAGAAGCTTTACATGCAATGCATGAATATGTTGAGTTTTGCCATGTTGAGTTTGAATTCTAGCATACGTGTTGAAATTGTGGGTTAATTTGTACATGCATAATTCATTTATCATGTGTTAATTCTTAAATTCATGTTTTAGAAAAGAGTTTGTACATGCATGGAACTTTTGAGCTCAAATTTGTTAAATTCATGAGTTTGAGAAAAGAGCTTGGAAAAACTTACATGCATGAAATTTTGAGTTCAAATTTGGTGGATTTAAAGTGATTTTGAGCAAATGATTTTTAAGGGGTCATGTATACATGTTTTCAAAAGCAACTTTGTGTTTTTGAATGAGCCATGCATGACCCAACGCTTTGAATTTGTATTTTTGGAGCTCAAATTATGTTCTGGAAAATCCAGAAATTCTGTAAATCGCTCGAGCGACCAAGTGTGCATTCAAGTGAACTTGACGAGCTTTTAATACTTTTGCAGCCTTTACAGACTGCTTGAGCGACAAATATGTGGCTCGAGTGAACCCTTTACATATTGTTGGACCGCTCAAGTGACCAAGTGTTGGCTCGGGCACAGATTAGACCATTTCAGTATTTTTGCAGTCCATGCAGTTCACTCGAGCGGCCAAAATGTGGCTCGAACAGTCATACCTTTTTTAGCAAGTCATTCTGTGTTCGTATCTTCGTTCTCATCTTCTTCGGAACATTTCTAGGCATGAATTATGACTCATTAAAGAACTAATAAATGAGAAACCAACACGAATGACTGAATTAGAAAGAGAAGATGAAGTATTCGGTTCGAACAATATGTTCCAATGTGTATGGTTATGTGTAATGTGTGCGTTTAAACGATGTGTAGGAACATCAACCTACGCAAGGTGGGTAATATCGTAGTAAAGATATGTTCTCATTATTCTATTTTCTGAATGCCTTAATGCAACAAGTTTTCTGAATTCATAATTTTGCAAATGCGAATGAGTTCCTATCTGTCTGATTAACATGATAATTGTAAATGTTACAATGTGGTAAGATTTCTAAACTTGTGATTCTGTGTTATGAATAAGCTTTCTATCATTCTGATTCGTAAAGGATCTGTAAATGTGATTGATAAATATGAAAGTATATCTGAAATGGACCCAAGGTCATTCTGTATATTTGAGTTGGACCCGAGGTCATTCTGTCATGAGTTGGACCCAAGGTCGTTTTGTCATGAGTTCGACCTGAGGTCGTTTTGCTATGTGTTGGACCTGACGTCTTTTTAATTTGATTATGATCTACTTAGATCTATTATGAATGGAAAGAGTATTTCGAATGATCAAATTATAAGTTTGGTTTTGTTTAATACAAATCTCATTCGTTAAACCCTTTATTCTAATGTTATTCACTAGGCTTTCGCTCACTCCGTAGTTATATGTATGTAGGTGAGCAGTGAGATGTCCAGTCCTAGTGAACTTGTGATATGATTGCTGAGATTTTGTGAAGTCAGCCCAGGATGCCTCATATGTGAGGCATTTGTCTTTTGTTTTTGTTGGTCATGCTTGACCGCATCAGAATATAAGTTTTGAGTCTTGTATAATATTGATCTTGTGAATAGTCTTGGTTTTGTAATATCTTTTGTTTATGTATAGATGTGGGTTATTAACTTAATGGGATGTTTTGGATATACCATATATGCATAGCTCATTAGACAAAATTTGTTAGTCTGCTTCCACTTCTAGCTCCATTACTAATCAAATATTGTTATTAATTCTGTTTTTGAGGCCAAGTAATCTGAGATTACTGGCCGGTTGCGATCTAAACCTCTAGGGGTGGGTCCGAGTCGTGACAGGTTGTATCAGAGCACGAGTTAATAACTCACACACTTGCCAAATGAGCAATAAGGTGTCCAGAAAAGACTTGAGATTGCATTCATTTGAAAATATATGCTTATGTGCATTCCAACTCTGCAAATATGTGAACATATGAAAATATGAATATGAGAATATGTACCTATGTACAATTATGCTTATGTGTATTTGTGCATATCTATGTACTTGCCGTAATATGAGTTTATGTAGAACATGGTAAGAACAAAAGCTGATGAGATAGAAGAATCCTCCACTACTTGATTAGATAGAATAGAGAGAATGATGCAAGATATGGCAGAAAGTCTGAGACAACAATAGTAATGGCAACAACAATGCCAACAACCGCCACCCCCTCCAATGGCAATACTGCCTGTGCAAGATCATCAGACTGATGATCGTACAATTTCCCTTACTAAAGAATTTAAGAAAATGAAACCGCCGTTGTTCTATGGGGGAGTAGACCCGTTAAAGGCTGAATCTTGGGTCCTTGGAATCAAGAAATTATTTGAAGTATTTTCGTGTGCCGAGGCACAAAAGGTTCAGTTGGTTGCATTCACTCTAGAGGATGAGGCCAGAAGATGATGGGTGCTAATCAGAGAAGATAATAAAGGAATTGATTGGGCACGATTTCTCAAAATTTTCTATGAGAAATATTTTCCAGAGTGCATCCGTGATCGAAAAGTGTCTGAGTTTGAGGGACTCAAGCAAGATAGCATGACAGTAGCTAAGTATGAAGCAAAATTCACAGAGTTAGCCAGATTTGCACCACATATGGTCAACATTGATTACAAAAAAACAAGAAAATTCAATGGTGGGCTCCGAAATGAAATTTTAGAGAGAGTTAATGTGTTGAAACTACCCACTTACGTGGATGTGTTAGACCGAGCCCTAATGTCTGAAACTAACATGACAAATCATACTAAACAGTTTGAAGGGAAAGCAAGAAGCAAGGCTTTTGGTCAAAGAAGGGATCTTTTAACAAGCAAAATACGGGATCAACAAGCATATCGAACTCCACAAGGGCTATGTAGCGATCCCAGTTTTGATCATTCTTTCATGTTTTGCCACTTCGACTGGGCCAGTCGGGGATCGAGTTGCTTGGTTAGCTCGCGAGGGTTTAGGGGGCAGCGGCCCCGATGTAAAAATACAAAATGCATTCGAAGTTGCTTGTCCGCTCGAGCGGCCGTTTATGTGTTCGAGCGGAGAATGTTTGGTTTCAAAAGTTTGACCTGTCTGTAAAAGTACTGGGTTAGTGTATTTGACTCTCGACCGGGGCTTTCCATGCTCGAGCGGACCATGTTATATTAGTTCGTGAATCTGATATTTCAGATCACTTTTTTAGTCATCTCTCTCTCTAAAACTCTCCAGAATTCCAAATCGGAAGCTTCTCTCTCTAGAAGTCATCTTCGCTTTTTGATTTCTCCAAATCCATTGGGATTTAGACCTAAGTTCTTTACCAAAGTTGGTTATCATCTCGAGGGCTTCGTTGTGTGCGGTGAAGATCGAGTTTTGACACTGTTGATTTTGAGGGTTTCATCTCATTTCTTCTTCAAAACTTGAGGTAGGAATTTTCTTAGAGTTATATATACATATATATATATATATATATATATTTGCAAGATCTATATTATTTTCGAAATCATCTTTCGATAGCTTTGAAAATTGATTGTTGATTCAAGAAGTTGAGTGATTTTGAAAGTGGGTTTGTCTCTTGTTCTTTTAAAATGATCTTCTGGGTTTTGATCTTCGTTGATTGAAGAAAATATGATTTTGGAAAGTTTTCTTTCAAATGATTTGAGTTGTATAGTTTTGGTGAGAAAACCTAGAATTTGGGAATTTTTTAAAAGAGATTGAAAATCCATGAATGTTATTGTTGTATTTATTTTGTGTGTCAAAATAAATGGATGTTTGGAAAATTTCGTTTTATATTTATATAAATGATGAATTTCAGGGAATACGAGAATTCTTATTCATTTTGGAAATTATTGTTTAAAACGTTGAAATAGTCTTGAAATGACTAATTGTTGAGGATACTTGAGAAGAGGGAATTGTGTTATTCCTTGGATGATGAATTGGAATAAAAGTATTTATATTCATCTTGTGTTATTGGCATAACAATTCATTTGATTACATTAAACTTTGAAAGTTGATTTGAAAACTTGCATTGAGAAAAAAATGCTGAGAAACAAGTTTTCATAAAATGGTTTTGGGGTAAATATGTTGGTAAGTCTTGATAGGTGGTGTAGATGATATTGAATAAGTTGGCTTGAGAGTTCGGGGTGAAAGACCGAAAATGTAATAACCCTCACGCTATCCTAACCATACTCATATGCATTCGTGTGAGTCTGTCTTGTAAGCTTGCGTTTCTAGTCTTGTCCTTGTACGTTAAGTGTTACAGCATGTTTTGTACCTTGCTTGGTGAGAGTTTAGCCGAGGTCGTCTTCATGTCTAGAATTACCGTGGAACCACTTTGTTTGACCTCCATCTTTGCCCCGACATATTGGCCGAGATGTCATTATCTAGGCCGAGGCGTTCATCACCAAGGCCGAGGTGTGAATTATCTAGGCCGAGATGTTACCTTTGCACCTAAGTGATCTTGTCCCGGAAAGGTATGACCTAGACCGAGGTGTGGCACATCTAGGCCAAGGTGTGGCACAGCTTAGTCAAGTGTTGTCCTTCCTAGCCAATGTCATTATCCCCTACTTGCCGATGTCTTGTTATTAGCCGAGATCATTACTCGCCAGAGTGCCCATGCTGTCTTGCTTGTTGAACACACTTTGTCATAGTTTTGTCTTGTCACTCAGCCACCTTTCTGTGTAGCACCAACCAGCCGCTGCCACGTGCCTCTGTAGAGGGTTAAGTTAGCCAGCAGACTTAGAAATGTATCATTTTGCTATATGTCTTTGTTTGTGAGGAGAGAGAAGCTCTAGAAGAAGAAGAAGAAGTTTGGAGTGAGAGAGTGGGTTTTCGAGCTTGATTCCTAGAGATCAAACCATTAGATTCGCGTATTGAGGTTAGATTCTTGATTTACTCTTGTCATTCTTATTGATCATCTAGCTGCATTGCATGATCGAACCCGTTTTGCATGTCATGCATCGATTTAAAGTTGGTTTTAGAAAGAGAAAATGGTGTTCATGTGTTCTTGAAAGAAAGGTCTTGTTTGATCTAAAAGTTTGCATTAAGTTTCATGTTTTTGTGTTTGTTCTCACTAGATCCCTGAATATGGGTACCCAGGTCCATGTTTTTGAACTCATAGCATGAAATCTCAGATTTTGTAATAGCAAATCACGATCTTTGCATTCATCTTTCTCATGTTCATGTTCTTCATGTTCATCATGTTCTTCAAGAAAGGGAAACCCAGATTTTTCCCGACTTCATTCCTTTGAATGTGGCCATCGAGGCCACACCTCGGCAAGGGGGTGTGGAATCTCGGCCTAGACCTGGTAGTTGCCCAGCATGTTTTCCCGAGATAAAGAACTGTATTTGTTTTGATTCGACTTAGTCTTGAGGAATGCCGAGATCATCTGCATGCATGTGAAACTTGTTTAAAAGTGCATTCAACAGACTTTGCCATGTGTTTGTAGGGTTTGGACTTGCCTTGACCCCGACGTTTGAAGAACTAAGTGAGTGGTATTTTTAATAAAGCTATGTTATAATGCTTTGATAAAAGTCTTGTTTTGCTTCGTTTTGGAAAGTAATTGTAAAGCATGAATGGTTATTCCTAATTGGAAAATATATACACATCTTGTTTTGATGACATTCTTGGAAAGTCTGTACGTGCTAAGGGACTATAAGCAATTGTAGCACAAGTTTGGAAGTCCGTACGTGCTAAGGGACTATAAGCATTTGTAGCAGCAAAGTTTGGAAGTCCGTACGTGCTAAGGGACTATAAGCCATTGGTAGCACAAAGTTTGGAAGTCCGTACGTGCTAGGGGACTCTAAACATTAGTAGCACAAGTCCTTAGTGTCCGGGGACTATAATGCAACGACACCATCGAATTGAGATATCTCCCTTGTCTTGCCTTGTCTTGTCTTGTTTGCCACTGACGTTTACGCGTGGGTTTTGTTTGCCGAGATGTCATCACTTGTATTATAGTGATGTTAGTAAGCATCCTTTGAAACTTGACAGATTTGGTGAATGGACTTGGTTCATCATTTGACTTGCACTAATTATGTTATGTATTGTTTGATAAAGATCTTGAATACCAGTCATGCAACCCCTTTATTTCTTATACCATTCACTGAGTATCCAAGCTCACCCTCTCTATATATATATGTAGGTGATGAGCAGGAAGGCGGTGACGCCTAGGTGTGACTCTGAAGCTTGTTTTGGGTTTTGTCATGTCGGCTTAACTTGTATACATGTCGGCAGTCTTGAAAACTATGCTTCTCGGCTTATAATGTCTGCAATTTAACATATTCGGCTAGAGAAGCCTTTTGATCAAGATGAAAAATGTATTTTGTATTTCATTGTATTTGTATTCAAGTTTGTATGCCATTCCATGTAACTTACGCACTGCTCTTACGGACCACTTGTATTTTTAAATTAATGGTTCCGCACTTGCGAGCCCCATATATATATTATACTCTGATTGTGTGTGGATTTTAGAGGTTGCCTTCGGTAATCCCGGATTAACTGGCCATCACGGCAGCAAACTAGTAGGGGCAGTTTTGGGGTCGTGACAGATTGGTATCAGAGCACGCATTCCTTATAGTGCGTTATTCACACACTTTGAGTCCTAAAGAGCATAGGATGTCCCTTAGAATAATTTTAGGAATTGCATCATATTGCTTGTTACTTGACAAGGTGTGCATTATCTCGGCATAACCATTTGTTATTTGCATACATGGTTCTTGGTTCAGTTTGTTTTAAGGTTGCATTTTGCCTACTCATAGTATCATGAGGAGAGGTAGACATCAGCTGGCCGAGATCATCAGAGGAATAGATTGGACAGACTAGAAGACTAGTTGAAGGGTTAACCCGTGAGTTAAGGCAGATAGGGGTTGGGCAACAAACCCACCCGCCGCACCGCAAACCGCCCGACCCTACCCTACCCGCAGTGCTTTGGCGGTTTCGATGTAGGTAGGGCGGGCGGGTGCGGGTCAAGAATTCGCAAAAGATTGGGTTCGGGTCGAACCCGACCCGCCAGCAACCCGCATCATATTTTTTTTTTTTAAAGAAAAAATAACTAGTTATTATTATTATTTTTTTCATTTTGGATGGATGGAGATAACTAGTTATTATTTTTATTTTTACATTTTGGATGAAAGTAAAATTTATTATATGGGCACTTATATACATTATCATGATTTTTGCATATTTAAATTAGTGTTACTAGTTTGACTTTTATTTATATATATATATATAAAAAAATCATTATATTCCATTAGTCTAGTAGACACAGTTAAATATGATATTTTGAATTGTCATTCTATTATCACATTATTGCATATTAAAACCTAAACAGTGAAGATTAATCCACTATTAAAATTAGTGTTACTAGTTTGACTTTTAAGGGTTTGTTTTTGCATATTTAAATTAGTGTTACTAGTTTGACTTTTAAGGGTTTGTTTTTGCAAGCTAAGGAGGAAGATTAATTACTATCCTCAAGCGTGGTTCCATATCATCTTATCTAACATGTGGACTATTTATTATGATCATGAATTGTATATCTTGTAATTTAATTTATAACTCTTCTAAAAAAAATAATAGTGTTTAGAAAGTAACAAAAAACGTCAAATTTGCTTAAGTTAAATAAAAAAAAAAAAAACTAAACCGCAAACCGAACCGCACCCGCCCGCAAAAACCGCGAACCGCATCGCGGGCGGTTGCGGGTCCATTTTTCCCCAACCGCATAAGTGCGGGTTGGGTCGGTTTTGACCCGCACCCGGCCAAAACCGACCCGCGAGCAGCCCTAAAGGCAGATGAGACAACAGAATGCAAGTGCTACATCTACCCTGGCCGAACAGACGGATGGCGGACATGCAGCTCCACCTCTTCCAGTGCCCCAAGTGCCTCCACAGCCAGCCTTGTATGGGGAGGGGACGATGACTTTGATTAAAGAGTTCAAGAAGATGAACCCACCAAGATTCGCAGGGGGCATAGAGCCGATGAAGGCCGAGGCGTGGGTTTTGGAAATGGAAAAGCTGTTCGAGATCTTTCCCAGCACCGACACTCAAAAGGTGACATTAGCAGCATTCACATTAGACGACGACGCTCGAAGGTGGTGGATGATGATCCGGGAGGCTAATCCTGGTTTAACTTGGGCCAGATTTTTAGAACTGTTCTACAACAAGCATTTTCCGCTTAGCGTTCGAGATCGCAAGACCACAGAGTTCCAGACTCTGACACAAGGCAGCAGAACAGTGGCAGAGTACGACCGTGCCTTCATAGAATTGGCAAGATACACTCCTCATATGGTCAGTGATGAGTATAGGAAAGCCAGGAAGTTTGAAAGTGGACTACGTGGACCAATCCAGGATCGGGTCAACATGCTCAATATGCCGACTTATGCCGAGGTGTTAGACAACGCCATCTTGGCGGAAGCTAATTTAAACCGATATCAAAGTTCAGGAGAGAGTCAGAGGAAGAGACAGAACTATGAAGGTCGCCGGATGCCGTTTAATGCCAAGAAGAAGGCAAATGTGGGCAGTTCCAGCAACTTAGATTGGGATGGTAATGCTAAGCCGATGTGTGCGAGTTGTGGGAAGCCGCATCTAGGGGTTTGTCGCTGGGCGACAGGAGCCTGCTTTGAATGTGGCAAGATAGGCCACCACGTGAAAGACTGTCCAAAGGCAAGAGCCGATGATGGTAAGAAAAATGGGAGCACCTCGGGCTCTGCACAAGGAAGCAACGTCGGAAGGACACAGGTGAGACAGGGCAGAGTTTTTGCTCTAGTGCCAGGAGACACCCAGAATGCTGAAACGGTAGTGTCAGGTACACTCTCAATTTGCTCTCAAGTTGCATACGTCTTGATTGATTCGGGCTCTACACATTCTTTTGTATCTGTTAAATTTGCCGAGAAGTTGAACAGACCGTTAGAACCCCTTGATTATGTGCTATCTGTATCTACTCCATCTGGGGGAACTATATATAGGGCGTGTGTTGTGGTGATTGAGGATGTAGAATTATTAGCTGATTTGATGCCATTAAACATGACCCACTTCGATGTCATATTGGGAATGCATTGGTTAGTAGCGCATCATGCATCCATTAATTGTGTTACTAAGAGTGTTACATTGAAGACCCCAAACAAAGCCGAGGTCTTTTTCCAGGGTAAAGGAGTAGTACCCCCACCCTACTTGATCTCATCCATGAAAGCCTATAAGTTGATCCAAAAGGGGTGCCAGGGTTATTTGTGCAGTATACTAAATGATTTGAATGGAAGTGTTGAGTTAGCCGACATACCAATTGTTAAGGAATTTTCGGACGTTTTTCCAAATGAGCTGCCTGGCCACTTAGTCGATAGAGAAATAGAGTTTATTGTGGACCTCATGTCGGGAACGCAACCTATCTCCAAAACACCCTATAGGATGGCCCCTGCTGAGCTTAGAGAACTGAAACTGCAGTTACAAGAATTGTTGGATAAGGGATTCATTAGGCCGAGCACTTCACCGTGGGGAGCACCCATTTTATTTGTTAAGAAGAAGGATGGCACCCTTCGCCTCTGCATTGATTACAGAGAACTTAATAAGGTAACCATCAAGAACAAGTACCCATTGCCTAGGATTGACGATTTGCTTGATCAATTACAAGGGGCACGAGTCTTTTCCAAGATTGACCTTAGGTCGGGCTACCACCAACTGAAGGTTAAAGCCAAGGACATTGAGAAGACTGCTTTTCGGACAAGGTATGGCCACTACGAATTTTTGGTAATGCCTTTCGGAGTAACCAATGCTCCTGCAGCGTTCATGGACTTGATGAACAGAGTCTTTAAGCCGTATCTAGATGAGTTCGTAGTTGTTTTTATTGACGACATACTGATCTATTCCAAGAGTACAATTGAGCACGAGAATCATCTGAGGCTTGCCCTGCAAATTTTGAGAGACAAGAAGCTGTACGCCAAGTTGAGTAAGTGCGAGTTTTGGCTTTCCAGCATCTCATTTTTAGGGCATGTGATTAATGAAGAGGGTATATCAGTTGATCCGAGCAAGATTGAGGCCATTGTGAATTGGCCGACGCCGACCAACGTGTCCGAGGTTCGTAGTTTTCTGGACTTGACAGGTTATTACAGAAAGTTTGTGAAGGACTTCTCAAGGATAGCAGTACCATTGACACAACTAACTAAGAAGGGAATAGCATATGAATGGACCGATGACAGAGAATCGGCTTTCCAAGAGTTGAAGACGAGGTTAGTTACGACACCAGTTCTTGTACTTTCGTCAGGTAATGAGGAATTTCAGATTTTCAGTGATGCTTCACATAAGGGTTTGGGTTGTGTATTGATGCAAGGGGGCAGAGTCATAGCATATGCATCTCGTCAGTTGAAACTTCATGAGAAGAACTATCCAACCCATGATCTAGAGCTAGCAGCTGTGGTGTTTGCTTTGAAGATTTGGCGCCACTACTTGTATGGAGCCTCTTGCCAAGTTTTTACGGATCACAAGAGTTTGAAGTACTTGTTCACCCAAAAGGAACTAAATTTGAGACAGAGAAGATGGCTTGAATTATTGAAGGATTACGACATGCAGATTCAGTATCACCCAGGTAAAGCAAACTCGGTAGCCGACACATTGAGTAGGAAGTCAGTGGGAAGTTTGGCATGCCTAGCCATGATTTCAGTGGAGCCGACTACTATCGGGGAAGTAAAGGCAAGGCAAATGGAGGATGGATTCCTGAAGAAGGTAGCCGACGAGATTACCACCAGGCCGAGGTCGGGTTACACTCTTGAGAATGGAGTGCTTAAGTTTGAAGGAGGATTATGCGTGGCCGACGTCCCAGAATTGAAAAGAAGGATTTTGCAAGACTCTCATGGATCCAGATTTGCAGTTCATCCAGGGAACACCAAGATGTATCAAGATGTAAAGCAAACCTTTTGGTGGCCGAATATGAAAAGAGAGATAGCCGAGTTCGCGTCTCAGTGTTTATATTGTCAACAGGTGAAAGCGGAACATCAGAGGCCGGCAGGACTTCTCCAACCTTTGCCGATTCCTGAGTGGAAATGGGAGGACATCTCCATGGACTTTGTGATTGGTTTGCCGAAGACACAGAAAGGAATGGATTCGATCTGGGTTATAATCGACAGGTTAACTAAGTCAGCGCATTTCTTGCCGGTTAGGACTTTGTTCAGTGCTGATCGACTTGCTGTGTTGTATATGAATGAGATCGTTAGACTTCATGGTGTACCGATGTCCATCGTGTCGGACCGAGATCCGAAATTTGTTTCCAGATTTTGACAGAGTTTACAAAGGGCTTTAGGGACCGAATTGAGGTTTAGTACAGCTTTTCATCCCCAGACCGATGGCCAAATAGAGAGAACAATTCAAACACTTGAAGATATGCTTAGATTGTGTGTATTAGACTTCAAGGGAAGCTAGGAAGAGCATTTGCCATTAGTAGAGTTCGCTTACAACAACAGCTATCAAGCTAGCATTGGCATGGCACCGTACGAAGCTTTGTATGAAAGGAAGTGCAGATCGCCGATATGTTGGACTGAAGTGGGAGATAAAGCTTTGATTGGTCCTGAGTTAGTTCAGGTTACAACCGAGAAGATTAAGCTCATTCGACAAAGGATCAAGACCGCTCAGAGTCGACAGAAAAGTTATGCCGACCAGAGAAGAAGGGAGTTGGAATTTGAAATTGGGGATCATGTATTCCTGAAGGTTTCACCAATGAAAGGAGTTTCAAGATTTGGGAAGAAGGGTAAATTGGCACCGCGTTACATTGGACCGTTCGAAATCCTTGAGAAAGTCAACCCGGTTGCCTACAGACTTGCTTTACCACCAAGATTAAGTCAAGTTCATAATGTGTTTCATATCTCGATGTTGAGAAAGTATATACGGGATCCACTACACGTGATCGATCATTTCGGGATTGTGGTTGATGAAGGCCTAAGCTATGAAGAAGAGCCGATACGCATCATCGATAGACAAGTGAGACGATTGAGAAATAAAGCAATACCGATGGTGAAGATTGAGTGGAAAGAGCATTACGGCAAGGATGCTACGTGGGAAATGGAAGAGGAAATGACAGTCCGATACCCGGAGTTATTCTCGAACCAAGGTAACTCAAGTTTGGGGACCAAACTTGTTTAAGGGGGGTAGGATGTAATAACCCTCACGCTATCCTAACCATACTCATATGCATTCGTGTGAGTCTGTCTTGTAAGCTTGCGTTTCTAGTCTTGTCCTTGTACGTTAAGTGTTACAGCATGTTTTGTACCTTGCTTGGTGAGAGTTTAGTCGAGGTCGTCTTCATGTCTAGAATTATCGTGGAACCACTTTGTTTGACCTCCACCTTTGCCCCGACATATTGGCCGAGATGTCATTATCTAGGTCGAGGCGTTCATCACCAAGGCCGAGGTGTGAATTATCTAGGCCGAGATGTTACCTTTGCACCTAAGTGATCTTGTCCCGGAAAGGTATGACCTAGACCGAGGTGTGGCACATCTAGGCCAAGGTGTGGCACAGCTTAGTCAAGTGTTGTCCTTCCTAGCCAATGTCATTATCCCCTACTTGCCGATGTCTTGTTATTAGCCGAGATCATTACTCGCCAGAGTGCCCATGCTGTCTTGCTTGTTGAACACACTTTGTCATAGTTTTGTCTTGTCACTCAGCCACCTTTCTGTGTAGCACCAACCAGCCGCTGCCACGTGCCTCTGTAGAGGGTTAAGTCAGCCAGAAGACTTAGAAATGTATCATTTTGTTATATGTCTTTGTTTGTGAGGAGAGAGAAGCTCTAGAAGAAGAAGAAGAAGTTTGGAGTGAGAGAGTGGGTTTTCGAGCTTGATTCCTAGAGATCAAACCGTTGGATTCGCGTATTGAGGTTAGATTCTTGATTTACTCTTGTCATTCTTATTGATCATCTAGCTGCATTGCATGATCGAACCCGTTTTGCATGTCATGCATCGATTTAAAGTTGGTTTTAGAAAAAGAAAATGATGTTCACGTGTTCTTGAAAGAAATGTCTTGTTTGATCTGAAAGTTTGCATTAAGTTTCATGTTTTTGTGTTTGTTCTCACTAGATCCCTGAATATGGGTACCCAGGTTCATGTTTTTGAACTCATAGCATGAAATCTCAGATTTTGTGATAGCAAATCACGATCTTTGCATTCATCTTCCTCATGTGCATGTTCTTCATGTTCTTCAAAAAAGGGAAACCCAGATTTTTCCCGACTTCATTCATTTGAATGTGGCCATCGAGGCCACACCTCGGCAAGGGGGTGTGGAACCTCGGCCTAGACCTGGTAGTTGCCCAGCATATTTCCCCGAGATGCTAAGGGACTATAAGCATTTGTAGCACAAAGTTTGGAAGTCCGTACGTGCTAAGGGACTATAAGCATTTGTAGCACAAAGTTTGGAAGTCCGTACGTGCTAAGGGACTATAAGCATTTGTAGCACAAAGTTTGGAAGTCCGTACGTGCTAGGGGACTCTAAGCATTAGTAGCACAAGTCCTTAGTGTCCGGGGACTATAATGCAACGACACCATCGAATTGAGATATCTCCCTTGTCTTGCCTTGTCTTGTCTTGTTTGCCACTGACGGTTTACCGCGTGGGTTTTGTTTGCCGAGATGTCATCACTTGTATTATAGTGATGTTAGTAAGCATCTTTTGAAACTTGACAGATTTGGTAGATGGACTTGGTTCATCATTTGACTTGCACTAATTATGTTATGTATTGTTTGATAAAGATCTTGAATACCAGTCATGCAAACCCCTTTATTTCATATACCATTCACTGAGTATCCAAGCTCACCCTCTCTATATATATATGTAGGTGATGAGCAGGAAGGCGGTGACGCCTAGGTGTGACTCTGAAGCTTGTTTTGGGTTTTTGTCATGTCGGCTTAACTTGTATACATGTCGGCAGTCTTGAAAACTTTGCTTCTCGGCTTATAATGTTTGCAATTTACACATGTCGGCTGGAGAAGCCTTTTGATCAAGATGAAAAATGTATTTTGTATTTCATTGTATTTGTATTCAAGTTGTATGCCATTCCATATAACTTACGCACTACTCTTACGGACCACTTGTATTTTTAAATTAATGGTTCCGCACTTGCGAGCCCCATATATATATTTATACTCTGATTGTGTATGGATTTTGGAGGTTGGCCTTCGGTAATCCCGGATTATTGGCCATCACGGCACCAAACTAGTAGGGGCAGTTTGGGGTCGTGACAGAAAACCCGTGCGGATAGGTATCGAGCCTTCCGGTTAATACCGATAAAAATGACAATTTAGTAGTACTTGTATAGTCTACTTGTAGACACCGACCTAGGGATTACCAAAGTATTATTTATCGCCCTTGAAATAAATTATTAAGTTTTGAACAATTGAAATTGCATGACATCATTGAGCATGATAGTTTTCAAAAGATGAAAATGTGATTTATCTTAAAAAAGGGCATAGCATGGCATGTGCATTTCATCTCTTGAGACTTGTATAAAATGTATATACTTTGTTAAGGATTTCCTACTGGGCTTTATGTTCACCCTACGGGATTTTTGTGTAGGAAAAGATGTGGTGATGCCGCCTAACTAAAGGCGAGGAAATGTGTGTTGAGAGTACGAGACTCTCATTTTGCTGTGACTCTGTGTGTAATCCAAGGGCTGTATGTGTGTGGGTTTGAATAATCGTTTTGTGTAACTAGGCTCAAGCCTTGGAAACTTGTAAACCCTTGGGGGTATTTATTTGTTTATTTACTTGTTGTTGGATTAATATATTTTTGCATGAAGAACTATTGTATCATGTAATGTAAGTTTGGAGATTTATATTCGGTTTTCCTTGAAAGAGCCATGATTGTTGTATTATCATTTGGGCTAGAAATTTGGTGCGTTACAGGATACGACACCAACATGTAGTGAATGTAGTAGGAAACACAAAGGAGTTTGCTACTGTGCTTCTAGGGCGCGTTTCTGATGTGGCAAGGTCGGACATATGGTCAGAGATTGTCCCCAATCTGAATAGAGAAATGGAAGACCAGCTACTAGTTCAACTGGGTCCATCCCAATGCCGAGAAACACGGCAAGACCTGCTGCGACGAGCGACACACTAAGGCAAGGGAGAGTCTTTGCACTTATCCCAGGAAATACGCAAAATATCGAGACCATTGTGTCAAGTACCCTTTCTATTTGTGGTCAAGATACTTAAGTGATAATTGATTTAGACTTGACATCTTCTTTTGTGTCTATGGCATTTGCATCTAGATTGAGTAGATTCATGGAATTATTGCCTTATTTATTGTGTGTATCTACTTCATTTGGGAAATTTGTTTTGCATACATCTGGGCATCGTGGTTGTGAATATGTATTTGGACTGTTGATTGATTCTGAACACATATATATTTATACCTTTGCTTGGAATAATTTGTTCTATCACTTATTTCCACTGACTAGACCATTGGGACTATGACTTTATGATTGTATGACTTGTTTGGAACTCTCGCATAACGAATTCTATATTATGTGCCACTGAGGAACTCTCTGTTATGAACAACTACAGACCTCTATATCTACATGTGAACTTATTTGGAGAATGCCATATTGTATTTGATCTAAAGCGCTTTGATATAAACCATTCTAACGTATGATCTTGAGAATAGACGAACTTAGAACAATTGTGAAATTATTGACTATGCGCCTAAGCGAATGGAATGTGACCTATAGAACCAATGTACCTTATTGAGAATGATGGGGGTAGAACTTTTATTTGATTTGATCTGATAGAACCCTCATCTAATTTGATTTGATATGATATGATAAGGCCATTACCTGATTTGAGAACCATCATCTAATTTGGCTTCGTTTAAGGAAGATATTGGGAGATTATGAATTGTTCATGAACAAATGACCGGATTATTCCTATTGTCAAGGGAATTGATAGACCTAGACCTTGTATCTGTTTTGAACGCTTGACTTATTTAGAAGACTTTATGTGGACTGCCAACAGACTAATCTAATTACGAACACTTGTGAGAACCAGACTTCAACTATTGGGAACATATGTGTTATAGATGAACTAAATCGTGCAAGTCTAGTGATAAACTGTTTTAGAAAATGACTGCTTCTGTGTTACCGTATTTTAAATCTGATGTTATAAGAACTATTAACAGCAGACCGATTTGATTGTGAACAATATTTGAATGTTTATTTTTGCCTGATTGGGAAGATGTATTATATTAGAGATTAGTTTCTTTTTCATGCTATGGGGATATGTACGACATGTGATTGATTTCTTCAGTGTTATCGTATTGTACGATTGATCTTATAGGAATATGTAAATTATGTATGTCATGTACTTGGTTGCCGCAGTATTAACTTTGCTATCATGGTATTAATAGATAAGTTTGCCTTATATTCTTGATGGCTTTTGAATGACTTTGGATGACTATGATGAATGACCGAACTGAATATCGAATTGAACTGTGAACTGGTGAATAATTGAGAAAGGAATCGAATTTCTGTAACAAAGGGGAATGGATCAAATTTTCGTGATAAGGTTGGTGAGAAAGAATCCGCTTGCGAAAAGAATGTATGAGACTGCGGTATTTGATCTATTTCTGATACAAGGTATTCTGAGTTATTTCTAACACAAGGTAATGTAAGTTTGGAGGACCAAACTTGTTAAAGGGGGGAAGACTATGACGACCCTAACATGCATATCATGATTTTATTTATTTAATTATGTATTAATTATTAAGTGTGATATGTGCCATGTGATTAATCTGAGTATATCTATCTGATTTGAAAGTTATCTGTTCTGATTTCTGCTTTGGATCTGCAATTGATAGCTTCAATGATTTTAAAAACCGAAATCGACTACATGAATAAATTAATTGGAATTTTTAGAACCATATGGTAAGTTTGATTAAAAATTAATTCAGATTAATTAATTAAGTTGTGTTTAATTAGCCTAATGTTCTAATTGATGTATTAAGCCAATCATATATATATATATATATGAGTTTTGTGAGTGCCTTAAGCTCATTTGGAGCTCATCTTTTGCATTTTGGCTGAGAAAACATTGTATAGAGAGAGAGAGAGAGAGAGAGAGAGAGAGAGAGAGAGAGAGAGAGAGAGTGTAGAGATTAAGGAAAAACTTCAAGATTTTTGCTAGAAGAACCAAATTTGTGCAAGAATAATACTACTTGAAGCGTCTAGGTAAGAATTTAACTCTCAATTCTTGAAGATGATATGTTTTAGTGTTCATGGATTATACATGATAATTTGCATGTATTTTGTTAAAGAAGGTCAAAAAAATGAAGAAGCTTTACATGCATGCATGAATACGTTGAGTTTTGCAATGTTGAGTTTGAATTCTAGCATCCATCTTGAAATTGTGGATTAATTTGTACATGTATGTTTCATTCATCATGTGTTAACTCTTAAATTCATGTTTTAGAAAAGAGTTTTGTACATGCATGGAACTTTTGAGCTCAAATTTGTTAAATTCATGAGTTTTGAGAAAAGAGCTTGGAAAAAATTACATGCATGAGTTTTTGAGGTCAAATTTGGTGGATTTAAAGTGATTTTAAGCAAATGGTTTTTGAGGGGTTATGTATACATGTTTTCCAAAGCAACTTTGTGTTTTTGAATGAGCCATGCATGACCCAAGGCTTTGAATTTGCATTTTTGGAGCTCAAATTCTGTTTTGGAAAACCCAAAAATTCTGCGGACTGCTTGAGCGACCAAGTGTGCGCTCGAGAAAACTTGACAAGCTCCTAGTACTTTTGTAGTTTTTACTAACCGCTTGAGCGATTCAGTGTTAGCTCGAGCGCAGATCAGACTGTTCCAGTATTTTTGCAATCCACGTAGTCCACTTGAGTGACCAAAATGTGGCTCGAGCAGTCAGGCCTTTTTCAGCAAGTCATTCTGTGTTCGTATCTTCGTTCTCATCTTCTCCGAAACATTTCTAGGCATGAATTAAGGAACTAATAAATAAGAAACCAACATAACTGACTGAATTAGAAAGAGAAGATGAACTATTCGGTTCGAACAATATGTTCCAATATGTATGGTTATGTGTAATGTGTAGGTTTGAATGTTGTGTATGAAGATCAACCTACTCAAGGTGAGTAATATCTTAGTAAAGATATGTTCTCATTATTCTATTTTTTGAATGCCTTAAGGCAGTAAGTTTTCTAAATTCGTAATTTTGCAAATGCGAATAAGTTCTTATCTGTCTGATCAACATGATAACTGTAAATGTTACAATGTGGTAAGATTTCTAAACTTGTGATTCTATGTAATGAATAACCTTTCTATCTATCAGATTCGTAAAAGATCTGTAAATGTGATTTATAAACATGAAAGTATATTTGAAATGGACCCAAGGTCGTTTTGTATATTTGAAATTGACCCAAGGTTGTTCTGTCATGAGTTGAACCCGAGGTCGTTTTGTCATGAGTTGGACCCAATGTTGTTTTGCTATGTGTTGGACTTGAGGTTGTTTTGCATTGATTATGATCTACTTGGATCTATTATGAATGGAAAGAGTATTTTAAATGATTAAATTACAATTATGGTTTTGTTTAATACGAATCTCATTCGTTAAATCCTTTACTCTAATGTTATTCACTAGGCATTCGTTCACTCTGCATTTTTATAGATGTAGGTGAGCAGCGAGATGTCCAGCCCCAGTGAACTTGTGATATGATTACCGAGTTTTTGTGAAGTCAACCCAGGATGCCTCATGTGTGATGCTTTTGTCTTTTGTCTTTTGTTTTTGTTAGTTATGCTTGACCATGTCCGAATATAAGTTTTGAGTCTTGTATAATATAGATCTTGTAAATGGTCTTGGTTTTGTAATATATTTTGTTTATGTATGGATGTGGGTTATTAACTTAATGAGATGTTTTGGATATGCCATTTATGCACAGCTCATTGGACAAAATTTGTTAGTTTGCTTCCACTTCTGGCCCCATTACTAATAAAATATTTTTATTAATTTTGTTTTTGAGGCCGGGTAATCTAGGATTACTAGCCGGTTGTGGTTTAAACCTCTAGGGTCGGGTCCAGGTCGTAACAGCAGGACCTCTCCTACGGTATCATCACCGAAGTAGGGTTTAACCACCAAGTTTGGGATGGATTGGTGTGGTTCCTCTACGCCTAGGACATCAGAATATTGAACTATGAATGATCTTCATTAGTGTGCAAATTGATTGTGTACCATCATTGATAAACACTAGAATAAGCAATATTCACTGGGCCAAGAGTACCACCTCAAGTAAAGGCTTCTACAATTGGTTGACCAAAATGAAGATCCCAAATTGCATGATCAATAGGCCTTACACTTACATGTAAAGGGTCATATATCCATGACTCAAAATTTCCTTGCAAAGCTACATGAAACAGATTTCCGGAAGTCTACAAAAAAAATATTGCTAATTGCCCAAAGTGAGAGCCAAAAATATTCTGATAAAGATGTTCTTCAATAATATCTTCTTGACTCTCGAAGTCATGTGCCAATACTAAACCAAATATGACGAGTAATGGGGTCCTGAGGTACATCTAGGCTAACTTTGGAAATCTTAATGTCATAATGCTTTTCAAATCCTCCTAGCCATTATCCTATTGCAATAATTCTTGCAAAGAAGAATGCCCATGTTGTGGCAAAGTGTGAGATAATCAAAGCATAATATTCCACAATTTAGCAATCTATCTATGATTTATCATACTCAAATGACAAATTGAGGTTTTGTCACAAATTTGGAGGTTTTCAATTTAATAATTTATATAATGAAATAGACACCCAAAATAGTGGTTTTAATGAATAAGTACATTGATTCAATATCACCATTTAAAATCCTAACCTAAACCATGAGTACAAGATAGGTTTAACATTTTTGTCTACCAAAATAGTACATAGGCATCACATAAACCCATATTAACCTAAAGAGAAGAAAACCCCACCTCAAAAGAGAAGAGGAGAAACCCTAACTCTTTAAAATGAATGAATCAAAAATTGGAAATGGTAGATGCATAGCCCTCATTGAGCTCCACAACATTTGGTCAGCCTAAAGATCAAATCTCACTTTAAACCCTCAAAATCTTGAGTTTTAATGTGCGTATGTTAGAGAGAGAAAGTTGTGAGAATATATATATATATATAGAGAGAGAGAGGTATAATGAATGAAGAAGAGAGGGGAAATTTTTTTGCTGAAAGTAAAGGAGAGGAAAGGAAATGAATTGTCACGACCTCAACCCACCCCAAACAAGATAGCGTTGTTACTGGCCAGTAATCGTAGACTACCAAAGGCCTAACTTTCAAAACTAATTGAACTCTTATACTATTTGGGGCAAATCTATTCCGTTTACAAGTGTGGAAGCTATTATTTTCTTATGTTGTATCCATTTAAGACATCCATTCAGAGCAGTGTATAACTATATGAAATGGAAATATACATTTCCTTTGGATTATTATCTTGAATATTACATGGATGATACAATAAAAGTAGAGTACATTACATATGACAAACTTGACAAACTCAACAAACTCGACACAAATATACAAGATTTCCTTCTAGCAACTTCCTTTCATAATCAAGTTCTTCGTCACCTACATATATATATATATAAAGGAGAGGGGTGAGCCATTCCCAGTAAATAATATTATAGTAAAGTGGTAAATGAATGAATTCCCAATCATATACAGAACATAGATATCGTATCGCATTTCCAAAAGCATTCAAACATTTCTTATAAGAATATTTCATATTCAAAACATGATAGCATGGTACATCCATTAGAACATCTTAATAGAATAACCGGCTTGGCTACCGGTTAGACAACACCACACCTTCAGGTGGTTGATAAGATCTCATAAAGGCCATGATCGTGATGCCGTCTGTAGACACCCCATTTTGACAGGCCCTAAGACTTGGGCACTTCTTTCTGAACACTCGATGATGAAAGTTGGAATGTGTTATTTTATGAATTCCTCAGTAAGAGAGCCGGGTTCAAGTTTTAATCCCAACCTTACATCCATTTTTGTCAAATTGTTTTGACCTTTGTTTTTTAAAATCTTTTGGTTGTGCAATTCCAAACATTTCTACAATGTCCCGAGGCTCCCCTTTTCAAACTCCAAATGATTTCTTTTTCAGTAGACCGAGCAAAGGATATAGTGTGAATGAATGGAAGGGGTGGAATACTTTGAAATACCCGTTTCTCTTTTCAAATCATGCTAGCTTTACCCTATGGATCTAATGGAATATTTTTTATCTGGCCGTCCGACAATTTGTAACCAGATGAGAAATGTAGTTGGCTAGATGAATAATGATGTGGTCGGCTGAATTGTCTGGGTACAAAGAATTTTCTAGAATTTTGAATTTTTCTACAAATATCTAAGATATTTTCACATTTAGCTTCCTCTATAAGCTTTGTACAAATATCTAGATATTTTGCGTTTGGCTTTCATGCACGTGAGATATTTTTCGGAGATTTTTTTTTCAGATATATTTTCTGGAGATATTTTCAGAGATATTTTGCCTTCGCAAATATCTTAGATATTTTATCTTCCACAAAATATCTTAGATATTTTTGCCTCCAAAACTCTATAAATACAACATCTCCATCTCATTTTCAAAGGTTAGACAATATTTTTCAAGAGTTGGCAATTCATTTCTTAAGGGTTGAAAAATCATTTTTCAAAGGTATAGACCTTGAATTGAAAAGCTTACAACTTCTCCACCTCTCCTACGTACAGCACCTAAACTCCATTAAGGCTTGATCTTGGAGCTCCTTGCTAAGTGTTCAAGCCATATCCAAGAAGCTTGAGGGTGTTTGCGAGCAAGTTTGGTAATAAAAAAAACTCTTCCTTGCTTTGAAAAGGTAAGAGTTGGAATTTTTTTCATCATTTTTCTCATATTCTCCCTCTTTTTCTTCATTTATAAGCTTTATCTTTCATTATTGGCTTGTTGTAATCATGTGATGGGTCCTCAGGGATGTGGAGGGAACTAAGATGTAGCCACCTATCTATTGAGTTGATTGTTCTCTTTATTTTCTTGTGGTTTTGCACATTTTTCTTGCTTGCTAGTTCTATAATTCATCGTTGTTGTACATAGATGTGTTAATTGAGTCCTTATGGATGTGAAGGGAACTAGGATTTAGCTACCCATCCATTATGTTCTTGCTTTCCTTAGCTCTAATTTCTTGTTCTTATGCATTTTGGACCATTGTGAATGTGTTTGGGAGTAGCTATTAGCCATCCATTCATAATTTCAATAAATAAAGTAGCTTTTCTTGTTGTTACACTCCTCTTCTTCACCTCTCAAGTGTATCAATTTATATGTTTCAACCTATGCTCAAAGATAATGAGTAGGGTGGTTGTTTCATAGGATTCCTTGAGTGATTCTTGGGATGTGATGTTGAAAGAGTTGTGTTCTCCTTCTTTTTGTCTATTTGTTGGAAGTAAAACAAGAAATTTTGGGTCAAAGGGCATTGAAATCTCCTTTCCTAATCATTTGTGAACATAGAAAAGGGTGGAAGCATCCTTGTTCTATGAATAGATGATGAATTTTTAATGAATTTGATGAATCCCTTGTTTTAATAAGCAAGGCTTCCTCCAAGAAATAATTTGCATTCATCTATGCTCTCCACTTAATAGCATGGATTTAGGTATTTATTTTCCCTTATTTACAAAGAGAAGATACAAGTTTCTATTCATTTCTTGGGCCTGAATTTGTTTTTGATTTTGATCCATTTAATTTTTTTATAGAAAAATATCTGTTGTATATATCTGTTTATATCATTGTTGAGGGCTATAGCCTATCTATCTATTCCCCAAGTGGTTTATGTAAGCAAAGGGGGTAGAAGGGATGAACACCCTTTAGAAAATGTCCTTTGGCCTCTATTTTGGAATTCTGCACTGACTTAAATCTTAGTCAGAAGAAGAATTCCCTCGGCCAATTTCCTATTTGGCCGGACCAATTTGTGTGTGGTCGGATGATTTTCCCAGGGCAGAATAGATAGTTTCTAAGGAGTGCTCTCCTCGGTGTTTTTGGAGCTGTTGGTTAAATTCTTTTGTTCATACAGTATGATTTGTTAGATTCAGTAGTAATTGGGCTAAATGAATTCATTGTTGTAATAACTCCTCTAACCTCACTTCTTTCTTTTTCTATTATTATTATTATTCATTCAATTGTTGTAATAATCTCTCTCTCTCTCTCTCTCTCTCTCTCTCTCTCTCTCTCTCTCTCTCTTATTCATTTGAATTGTTGTAATAACTTCTAACCTCACATCTTTTTTATCCCTTTTATTTCTATGCTTTCCATATATGTTGATAAGCATCATTTATTTATTTATCATATCCATGACTTGCATCCATTTTCCATGCATTAAGATTCGACTAGTTTGCATCTGTGGATTTTATCAATTCTTATGTGCCTTTGTGCACTAATTCATGCCTTAAGATGATTCATGTATCAAATATTAGTACCCAGATCTTTAGTTGCATTTTGTGTATGTACTGTATGAGTATTTTGCATATAGGATCATGCATATTATACTAACTTTTGTTTTATCTTCATAGTCGGATGTGAGTAAATACTAGGTGAGCACTTATAACTTTAGCATCCTGCCTGTGAATGATTTTTCTTATTATGTTGAAAGTGTAGAAATCCCAGTTTCGATCCTTCTTTCATGTTTTGCCACTTCGACTGGGCCAGTCGGGGATCGAGCTGCCCAGTCAGCTTGTGGGGGTTGAGGGGGCAGTGCCCCTTGGTGGGTCCGAGGGCAGTGCCCTGGCGGGGTTGAGGGGTAGCACCCCCGAAGGAAAAATGCAAAATGCATTCGAAGTTGCTTGTTTGCTCGAGCGACCGTTTATGCGCTTGAGCGGAAAATGTTTGGTTTCAGAAGTTTGACTTGTCTGCAAAAGTACTAGGTTAGTGTATTTGACGCTCGAGGGGGGCTTTCCACGCTCGAGCGGACCATGTTATATCAGTTGATGAATATGATATTTCAGATCACTTTTTCAGTCCTCTCTCTCTCTAAAACTCTCCAAAATTCTAGATCGGGAGCTTCTCTCTCTAGAAGTCATCTTCTATCTTTGATTTCTCCAAATCCATTGGGATTTAGACCTAAGTTCTTCACTAAAGTTTGTTATCATCTCGAGGGCTTCGTTGTGTGCAGTGAAGATCGAGTTTCGACACCGTTGATTTTGGGGGTTCATTTCATTTCATCTTCAAAACTTGAGGTAGGGATTTTCTTAGAGTTATATATATAATTTTGCAAGATCTAGATGATTTTCAAAATCATCCTCGATAGCTTTGAAAATTGATTGTTAATTCAAGACGTTGAGCGATTTTTGAAAGTGGGTTTGTCTCTTGTACTTTTAAAATGATCTTATGGGTTTTGATCTTTGTTGATTGAAGAAAAGATGATTATGGAAAGTTTTGTTTCAAAAGATTTGAGTTGTATAGTTTTGGTGAGAAAACCTAGAATTTGGGAATTTTTTTTAAAGAGACTGAAAATTCATGAATGATATTGTTATATTTATTTTGTGTGTCAAAGTAAATGGATGTTTGGAAATTTTCTTGTTTATATTTATATAAATGATGAATTTCAGGGAATATGAGAATTGTTATTCATTTTGGAAATTATTGTTCAAAATGTTGAAATAGTCTTGAAATGACTAATTGTTAAGGATACTTGAGAAGAGGGAATTGTGTTATTCCTTGGATGATGAATTGGAATAAAAGTATTTATATTCATCTTGTGTTATTGGCATAATAATTCATTTGATTACATTAAACTTTGAAAGTTGATTTGAAAACTTGCATTGAGAAAAGAATGTTGAGAAACAAGTTTTTATGAAATGGTTTTGGGGTAAATACGTTGGTAAGTCTTGATAGTTGGTGTAGATAATATTGAATAAGTTAGCCTGAGAGTCCGGAGTGAAAGATCGAAAACCAGCACGGATAGGTTTCGAGCCTTCCGGTTAATACCGGTAAACATGACAATTTGGTAGTACTTGTATAGTCTACTTGCAGACACCGACCTAGGGATTACCAAAGTCGTATTTACTGCCCTTGAAATAAATTGTTAATTTTTGAACAATTGAAATTGCATGACATCATTGAGCATGATGGTTTTCAAAAGATGAAAATGTGATTTATCTTAAAAAAGAGCATAGCATGGCATGTGCATTTCATCTCTTGAGACTTGTATAAAATGTATATACTTTGTTAAGGATTTCTCACTGGGCTTGATGCTCACCCTACGGGATTTTTGTGCAGGAAAAGATGTAATGCCGCCTAACTAAAGGCGAGGAAATGTGTGTTGAGAGTACGAGACTCTCATTTTGCTGTGACTCTGTGTGTAAGCCAAGGGCTGTATGTGTGTGGGTTTGAATAACCTTTTGTGTAACCAGGCTCAAGCCTTGGAAACTCATAAACCCTTGAGGGTATTTATTTGTATATTTACTTCTTGTTGGATTAATGTATTGTTGCATGAAGAACTATTGTATCATGTAATGTAAGTTTGGAGATTTATATTCGGTTTTCCTAGAAAGAGCCATGATTGTTGTATTATCATTTGGGCTAGAAATTTGGGGCGTTACAGCAAGCATCTTACCATCCGGTTATTTGCTTAGTTGATATATCTCTATGGTTGCTAGTGGATGGAGGTTGTGTCGTTTAATTTGGAATAATGTTGATTCTTATGCCTATGGGCTCAGTTTCATTTGAGTTGTACATATCTCAAAACTCTTTCAAAATGCATAAAATTAAAGCATACCAAAATAAATGACACAGTTTATACTTGATTTCTTCACATAGTAATGTTAGCATTGTTAATAATCAGAATATAAACATATAATGTTTATAAAACTCATATTATATCATGGTTCCAAATCGAGGCATCTTTGGTTATGACGAATAGTGGCCTTTGGCACGAGTCATGGGTTTCCTAATTTTCCTAAAAAGATTAGGCAGTGACTCGAGATTTGGTGATGTAGTCCATTTCTAGCATATTTTGCAATAAATGGATTTTCTATAAAAGTTGCCGGATTTGGACTCTCATTTTCTGTTTCACATTACACTATTGAGACTAGATTAGGAGATTAGGAGTTTGAAGTATTGGGCACACTTGGTAACCCCAAAAGCATCCTACATCGTCTCCTATGACTTATGACTATCTAAGGATGCCATTGATGGATTCAATAAAATATAGGACATTCATTCATTATGAAACAAAATAAGAATTTATCAAAATCATGATATATCATCAATGTTTTCAAAACTAATTTCAAACATAACTTTGCAACAATATTACTCACAATGACTCAAACTTCGGGATTAGTCTTCAAAACGAACACCTACAAAGCATAACATAACACATATTGAACTCACAATATCAAAATAAAACAAGTACTCCATTGCTAACCTAATTCTAAGTGTCCTAATCTTTGTTCAAGTCTTCTAATCTATACATGAATTATCTAGTGCATTCCTAGATCAATTTCAAGTCTTTTCTAAGTGTTAAGCAAGTGCATTGAGGTCCCAAAATGTCTAAGGCTTCAAAACAATAAAACATGCAAAACAAGGTTGTAATCCTGTCTCAGGGCACATGCGGGAAACTATAAGGCATGTGCGGTGACCCTTCCACACGGGCGGTAATTCCTAGGGCAAGTGCGGTTTTTGCAGAATGCTTTTGGGGCTGGGGTGGGTTGGCTGCATGTGTGGGAAATCTGGGCATGTGCAGGAAAGGCTGGGTTAGACAGGCTGAAGCTACTCTTTATGTTCTAACTTAATTTAAACTTAATTATTCAACTCAAAACTTCAAATTATAATCATAAATGTTCCAAAACATGTTTGGATTAAGAGAAAACTCTTAGAAAGTATTTGTATGTAAGAAACTAAGATCAAAACTAACTAATTTTCAATTTTCAAAACCAAATCATAATCTTGATTCCTAACTTGCTCCAATTTAGATTTTTATCAATTTTCTTCGCATCAAACCCAAATTGAAACTCATAAACTTTAAAACATGACATAAAATCCATAGAAAAACATTTGTTTACAAAGAATACAAAGATTAAATCATTCAAAGCATGATTTTCATGAAATTTTCTTAAAACCTATTTCAATTCAAATTTTCTTCTATTCTCCATCTTCAATTCTCTCAAAACATATCTTAAATCATTTTCTAGTTAGATTATGCGAACAATTCACGAAGGAGGGTGTAATTCCTTACCTATTGATGAATTTTGCATATTTTTTGAGCTAGAATTTGATGCTCCTTCAATTCTTTACTTCTTCTCCTCTTCTTTTCTACATCAACTCTTTCATTGAAGAACTCAAAAATTTCCAGCAAGTTCTCTCTCTTTTGATTCAATTTTTGTTAGTTACATAATAAGGGACACTTGCCCTGGCAAGATTAAGCCTAACCTAGTGAGGTGTGTGCTTCATCATTTTACTCTCTTAATCATTCAATTAGTTAATTAATCATGTTTAGCTATATTTAATAAGGATTAATCCTTGATCATCATTTGTTTAATTAATCTCAATAAGGTCTAATTAATCCCACTTCATCTTGTTAATCTTGATTAATTTTTTGACGAAGGGTCTAAAATATTCGAAATATCAAATTAAAACTATTAAGCTTCTCAATTAAGGTTTATAAGATATCTAAATGTTTCAATTTCAAGTTCAAAGTTATCCCTTAACTCAATATTATTCATTAAAATTTTATATAAAGGCCTCCCTTAAAATTGACTAATTTTTTTTTAAGTCTTATAGTTTTAACACATATATTTCTTTAAGATTCCTTACCAATTATATTCATTTTTGAAAATTTCATGGTAATGATTCATATTTCTATTCTAGAGTATTATAAGGCAATTAAATTAAGGTAAATATTCGATCATATCATGCAAAAATATATTCAGTGTGATACATATTGGTTTTTAAGTTTAAGATGTGGCTACTTTTTAACGCTTAATAATTGAGAAGGAAATTTGTGATGACCAGGTCTCTTTTCTCTCTTTCTTTTCATTCTTTTTGGTTTCGTTTTCTTTTGTTCTTGTTTGGTTGAAACCCTCAGAAATTAGTTCCAATTTAAGGCTCTCGCTTTTGTTTTTGTCGGTGTCAAAGTTTCTTTCTTCCGGGAAGTGCGGAGTCAGGTCTGAAGCGCCTGAGAAGCAAGTCAGAAAACTCTGGGATGCTGGGCCAGGGCCGCACGTGTGGGGCCCAGAGCCGCACGTGTAGGGTTGGGCCACACGTGCGGGAGGCCAAGCCGTACATGCGGGAGTGAAGCTCTGCACGTGCGGGACGGCTGGGCAGTCTGAGGCTCTATTTTTCTATCTTATTTAGGGCTATTTCTATCTCATTTCTTACACACTCCTCTCTCTCTAAAAACACTTTTACTCCCCCTTCTCTCTAGAAAACATCATCAAACCCTAAAACTCTTTGATTCTTGCAAATCTTGGGGTCTAGATTTAACATCATCCCTCTCTTTTTTGGTGAGCAAGCAAGAACAACATTGTGTGGTGGAGATTGAGCTTTGACAACCTTGGTTTCTAGGGTTTTCCCCTCTCATCACCACCATTTCTTCATCAAGCTTCGAGGTAGGGTTTTCTTGAGTTATATATACATGTTGTGCCATATAAATGTTGATTTGTGAGTCTTCTGGTGGTTCTCATGTCAAATTTCTATTTTTGAGCAAGAATGTAGAGAGTTTTAAATGTGGGTTTTAAATCTCAACCCTATGTTAATCCTAGGGGGTTTTTTCTTTTCATTAAACATAAAAAGAATGATTTAGTATGTTTTCACTAAGAAGAGGGGAAAAATGTTGGTTTTTGATAAAAACCCTAGAATTTGGGAATTTTTGGAAACATAGAAATGTCCATGGGACTCTTTCTTTTCTTTTGATAAAAAGATGAATGTGTGTAGATTCCATTGTGTGGTTACAAAGATAGAAAGCTTTGATATATGGAAATGGAGATCTTGTTTTAGAAACTATGGTTAAAGATATGATGATATATGGTGTGAGATGACTATTTGTTGCGTACCTTGAAATTGTGAGAATTATAAACATAGGAATTAATGTTTTGAAAAATACTACTTGTGGTCTTAAAGAGGCTAGATTATGGAGACTTGTGAATGTAAAATTATAACTATGTGTGGATGACACATGATCTTCTTGTGAAAGAACAATGAAGAAAGGAAATGAGAATTGTGATTGTTGGCATTATCGTGGAGACATTTGAAAATGAAGAGATGTTATGAGATATTAACTATTGCATCATGTCCTCATTGATATATAATCATTAATGTGCATGAAATGAATTACTACCATTATTGCATTCTCATCATGTTTACTTGAAAATGATTATATTGTAATAAGAACTAATGGAAATGTGAAAGGGGTAAATACGTTGGTAAGTCCAGTTAGGGGGTGTAGATGACTTTGATAAGTTAGTCTGAGTGTCCATGGTGAAAGACCAGAAAACCGCGCAGATAGATGTCGAGCCTTCCGGTTAATACTGGTAAAAATGACAGTTTGGTAGTACTTGTAGAGTCTACTTGCAGACACCAGCCTAGGGATTACCAGTGTCGTATTTACCGCCCCTGTTGATTAAAATTGGAAGTTTGAAATGTGTTGTGGTTGCAAGCTTTTATTGAAAAATGAAAATCTTTGAGAAGAGCATGAAATGAAATTTTCTTTAAAAAGGGTATTGTATGGCATTGGCACTTGCACTTACACTGAGAATTGCATAACTGTATATACTTTGTGAGAATTCTCTACTGGGCTTTATGCTCACCCCTATGGGACTTTGGTGCAGGTAAAGATATGGCGATCCCGCCGAACTATGGGCGTGGATATTTTGTGAAGAGTAAATAGCTCTCTTATTTTTGTTGTGAATTTTGTAAAGCCAAGGGCTAAAGGTGTATGGGTCCGAGAGACCATTTTGTGTAACCAGGCTATTGCCTTGGAAGATGTAAGCCCTTAAGGGCATTTTATTGTTTTGAGATTAGATGCTTCACATACTATAGATTCATGTATTCCTTGTTTCGTTGAATGTATACCGCATGTGGAACTTTTGTATTAAATTCATTGTTAAATATGTGAAGATGGAAGGATTATTGTTATTGTTTAGTGAATGTTCATTAATGTGGGTAGTTCATGTTGAATTATTTTGGGGCGTTACAAAATTCATGTGCTCAAATATTATTAATTATATTCTTTTCTAAGCTTTACTTTAACTATTTTATATAATAAGATAGATAATTTGGTTTAGGGTATTCAAAGATGAATAATATTATGATTGTTGCAAGTGATATTATTCGGGGTGTTACATGAATGGTCCAGGTACTACCATGTTACAAATTTTTTTTGTTGCGCTACACATGTGGGGCCTTTTGGTCACACATGCAGATCCCTGCAATGTCAAACCCACACACTGAGCCACCTCGTCATACGTGCATAACCCCTTTTGCACATGGGCACGACACGTACAGAAAATTTCCTAGAAAACAGCCTAACTGCACCAATCCATATGTGCGAGACTTGACAGTTACACATGCAGAGCGAGACTAGATTATGGAGACTTGTGAATGTAAAATTATAACTATGTGTGGATGACACATGATCTTCTTGTGAAAGAACAATGAAGAAAGGAAATGAGAATTGTGATTGTTGGCATTATCGTGGAGACATTTGAAAATGAAGAGATGTTATGAGATATTAACTATTGCATCATGTCCTCATTGATATATTATCATTAATGTGCATGAAATGAATTACTACCATTATTGCATTCTCATCATGTTTACTTGAAAATGATTATATTGTAATAAGAACTAATGGAAATGTGAAAGGGGTAAATACGTTGGTAAGTCCAGTTAGGGGGTGTAGATGACTTTGATAAGTTGGTCTGAGTGTCCATGGTGAAAGACCAGAAAACTGCGCGGATAGATGTCGAGCCTTTCGGTTAATACCGGTAAAAATGACAGTTTGGTAGTACTTGTAGAGTATACTTCCAGACACTAGCCTAGGGATTACTAGTGTCGTATTTACCGCCCCTGTTGATTAAAATTGGAAGTTTGAAATGTGTTGAGGTTGCAAGCTTTTATTGAAAAATGGAAATCTTTGAGAAGAGCATGAAATGAAATTTTCTTTAAAAAGGGCATTGTATGGCATTGGCACTTGCATTTACATTGAGAATTGCATAACTGTATATACTTTGTAAGAATTTTCTACTGGGCTTTATGCTCACCCCTATGGGACTTTGGTGCAGGTAAAGATGTGGTGATCCCGTCGAACTAAGGGCGTGGATATTTTGTGAAGAGTAAACAGCTCTCTTATTTTTGTTGTGAATTTTGTAAAGCCACGGGCTAAAGGTGTATGGGTCCGAGAGACCATTTTGTGTAACCGGGCTATTGCCTTGGAAGATGTAAGCCCTTAAGGGCATTTTATTGTTTGAGATTAGATGCTTCACATGCTATAGATTCATGTATTCCTTGTTTCGTTGAATGTATACCGCATGTGGAACTTTTGTATTAAACTAATTGTTAAATATGTGAAGATGGAAGGATTATTGTTATTGTTTAGTGAAAGTTCATTAATGTGGGTAGTTCATGTTGAATTATTTCGGGGTGTTACAAAATTCATGTGCTCAAAGATTATTAATTATATTATTTTCTAAGCTTTACTTTAACTATTTTATATAATAAGATAGATAATTTGGTTTAGGGTATTCAAAGATGAATAATATTATGATTGTTGTAAGTGATATTATTCGGGGTGTTACATGAATGGTCTAGGTACTACCATGTTACAAATTTTTTTTGTTGTGCTGCACATGTGGGGCCTTTTGGTCACACATGCAAATCCTTGCAATGTCAAACCTACACACTGAGCCACCTCGTCGCACGTGCATAACCCCTTTTGCACATGGGAACGACACATACAGAAAATTTCCTAGAAAACAGCCTAACTACACCAATCCATATGTGCGAGACTTGACATTTACACATGTAGAGCACGCATGTCGGGTATCCTACATCCAAATTCAATTCTAAGTCTAGAATTGATTTAAAGCCCAAAACTCAATTGTGTAATTGTGTAAATAGCAACAAGGCTTAATATTACACTAACAAGTTCGAAACGGATATAAGAAACACAACTTAACATAGAACATGTCTGAAAACAATACAAGCAATTACACAGTTCATGTCGGATATAAGACCTGAGTCACTACACCTCCCCTTTCTCTCTTTTCCTCATTTTTCCCATTCTCTACAAAATCCTAACCTCGGCACCTCCTATTACGAGCCGAACCCGCCTCTAGAGGTCTAGGTCATGACCGGCCAGTAATCATAGATTACTTACGGCTTCAATGACAAAATCAAACTGTTTAATAATAAATGGGCTTAGTGGAAGCATTATCAATAAATAAACAAGTCCATTGAGTGGTGCTTACATGATAAACTTCATCACTTGTATAGATAATTAACATCTCTAATCACACTACAATATTTACATTGACTTTAAATTTCAACTCCAAACACATAAACATGTTCTTCAAATAACAAAATAAAAGACTTCACAAAGGTTTGACAAAAGCTTGTCTCCACGAGAGAACAAGCAACACCTCATCACAGAGGCACTTCTTGAACGACTTCTTAAAAAGGATGGACTCCCGAAGCAACTCTAGGCTTGACGATCCACATGCTCACCTACATAGATATAAGGGAGAGGGATGAGTTAGAGCCCAGTGAGTAATACCAAAATAATGGGGTTAATAAATGATTTCCATCACAATATAAACGTGTCTTGTATTACCAAATAAAACATATAACGAATTCAAATCAAACATTTGCCATATCGAGATCCATTACCAAAACATCATACATGGTACATCCAATAGAGTAACGAATGGGCCAAAAGTCTAAATCAAAGGTACCATGAAGGTCTAGCAAATGGACCATGAAGTTGTAAACAAAGGGACCATAAAGGTCTAGCGAAGGGACCACTTAGGTCTAACATCAGAGATCTCTGTAAATCCAATAATCAAAGAGCCATGGCATTATGTCCCCCACGTAAGGGCCTCACTAAAGGATGCCACGAATACATTTATCAAAAAGGACATTCATTCATATATTCAAAATAAGATTTCATAAACATCAGTCTCAAAACATTTTCAAAATACATTTCAAACATATCTTTATAGAGATATTACTCATAGTGGGTTTGAACCGACGTTAGACTTCGGGTGATCCACCTACACAAAACACATAGCAATACATATTGAAACAAATTGTCTAATCAAACATTCCATCTTGATTTAATTCCTTAAAAGGGTTTCTAGTTTATTCCCTCTTTAATGATGCCTAAACAATGATCAAGAATGTCTTATAGGATATGAGATTGAAAATATGCACATGGAAGTGTTTTTCAGAAGTTGCTGAAAACAGAGTGTTCGCTCAAGCGGTCCTTTGGTCGCTTGAATGGTATGTATGGTCTGCAAAAGTACTGGATACTAGAAATCTAGGCTTGATAATCGCTCGAGCCATGTGTCAAGAGAACTGAGGTCGCTCGAGCGGTCTGCAAAACCATGCAAAACTTCTGGATGAATGAAAAGTGCGCTTGAGCAGTAACTTCACCGCTCGAGCAATACAGTTGAATTCCAGGTTTCAAAACAAAATTTTGAGCTTCCAAAACACAAGTTTAAGTTCAAGAACTTGCATGGTTGGTAAAAATTCTTGAAAACACGTAGAAAACAATGAATATAAAACCAATTTAGAGCCATGAGCTCAAGAACATCATGAGTTTTGCAAAATTGAAATCAAAACTTCCATGTATGTGAAGTTCCAAACTCTTTTCTTCAAAATTCATAATTTATGAAGTTGGTTCTTTAAATTCACAAACTCAAACCCTCAAACTTCTCAAATCCAAAGATGTAGATGCAATTTAACATCAAAACCAACAGAGATGATAGAATTCATGCTTAAGATAAAGAAATATGATGAAATTAAGCATGCATGTTCATTTTAAGCCAATTTCATTATCTTCTTGATAATTCCTTCAAATTTTCATGTAAATGATCCTAAATACTTCATAAATTTAGCTCTTAGGTGGATTTCTACAAGAATTAAGGGTCAATTACCCACCTAGAACTTGGATTGATAATTCACTAGTTGAATTCCCTTAGCTCCTCTAATCAATTCTTCAAATTCTTCAAATTGAGCCCTCTCTCTCTCTCTCTCTCTCACCAACTCTCTCCTTCTTTCTCTAAACTCAGCACAAATGTTGATTATATACTCAATTCCTTACCTTATAACATATATATAGGTTAGATTAGTTTAGATTAATTAAGCTAGCTTAAGACTAATTAACCCCACTCAATTCTAATGATTGATTCTAATTATTTTAACTTGAATCAAATTTTAATTAAACATTCGAAAACATTCTAAATATACAAATTAGCCTATCAAACTTGTTAATTTTTGTTTCTGGATCCATTTAGGTTTTCAATTTCTGATTCGAATTCAGTTTTCCAATAGATATTTGTAGCTGGTTTTTTGCACTCCTCGGAGGGGTTTTGTTTCCTCGGATGTGATTCCCTACAGTTCAGACTCCCGTGGTTCTGAACCTGGTTTCATAAGTACAATGCGAAACAAAAGAAAATGAGAGTCCAAATCTGGCAAATCCTAGAAAAATCCACTAATCGCAAGAGATGCCAAAAATGGACTGCATTACAAGATTTCAGAATCGCCACCTAATATTTGTGGGAGAATTGGGAAACCCATGACTCGTGCCAAAGGCCACTTGTCCGTCGTAACCAAAGTTGTGTCGGTTTGGGAATTAGGTATGAAAGGGGAAGGTCATGAATTGAGCACCCCACTCACCCGATCAAAGATCGGCCTTTACTAAGTCATGATGTGATTTTTATTAACATTATATGCTCATATTCCGATTATTAATATGCTAACATTACTATGTGAGGCAAACAAGTAGAGACCACGCACATACTTTGGAATGTTTTGATTTCATGCCCTTTTTTGAAAGAGTTTTTCGAATATGTGTAACTCAAAAGAAAAATGAGCTCATATGTACAACAATCAAAGCCATTCCAATTTAAGCAAAATAGCTTCCATCCACAGGCATTCAAAGAGATATTTCAAGTAAGCAAGTAGCCTCATGGTAGTATGCTAGATATGATAATACGCACATGAATGATATGCTAAAGCAAAAATGCTCACCTAGTACTCATTCATGGCAAGCCGAAGAAAAAGGAAAAAATTAGAGAAAGAAAAAATACATGATCCTAATATGTAAAATGACTAATGCGACACACATAACAATGCAACTAATAAATTCAGCTACTAATATGACATGTGAAGCAACTCAAAGCTTGAGGTAGTGCACATAATCATTTAGGAATTGGCAAGAGCACTATATATAATGAGCCGAATTTTAATATGTGCTAAAATGGATGCGAGGCATGGGAATGATGGAAACGAAAATATGATGCTATAAACAATGATAATAAGCATTTAAATAAAAGGGAGAAAGAAATGGGGGTTGGAAGACATACATCAAGTGTTACAAATTTGTCCTCTTACGAGAGAGTCTGAATGTCCTAATTAGCTAATTAGCTAATTATTACATCACTGAATGAACAATTGCCTAATTTATTACATTCACAAATATTACAACAGTAAATATAAAAATGGACATGAGCCATATGTGCACCAATGAGAACATCCCTTAGAAACTACTCTATCTACCTTTGGGAGAACTACCCAGTTTTATCCTCAGCCACTGCTCTGTTTTGCCAACAACTGTGCTCTGTTTTGCCAACAACTGTGCTTTGTTTATCCACTTTGAGGCCTTGCCAGGTTCAATAAAAAACGGCTGTGCTTCATTTTCAGTAAAAAAACCTGTTTTGTGCATTGAGGTAAAAAAACAATGCAGACAGAGTATTTCCAAAAGATGGTTATCCCTTATATCCCTTCCTATCATGAAAATACTCAAGGAAGAAATAGACTTGCTTCTCAAATCATCAACCATCGCAAGGTTGTTGCATGATGATCTTAGAGGCAATAGGAAAAGACTTTACTAAGCACAAAAAAAGAGGCTATTGTCCTCACTTCCTTCCTCTCATATGGTTATTCAAGGAAGAGGTAGACATGCTTCACAAAACATCAAACATCACAAGGTAGTATGTGATGATTATAGAAGCAACAAAAATGAAAAATAATAACTCAAAAATTGTTGTAAACTCGTCTCCCTACTCATGGAATATGGAAGAGACATCCATTTCCATGCTTCAAAGTGGAACTAGAAGAGAGTCTTCAACACTTTTGGTAAAGAGCTCTATATGAGCAACAAGGAAAGTAAGGGAGAAACTCGAAATCAAGCTAACTATCAAAAGCTTAAACACACGACTCACCAAAGTTGTTGACAACTCCTCTTTTGTTCATGGAATATAGATGAGACATCCATTTCCATGTTTCGAAAATGATCAGAAAGAGAGTTTTTCAACACTTTGACACGAAAGTTATCACCTAGCTTCAAGGTAAACAAAGAGAAAGATTTACAACTAGTTAATCAAAGTTGCGGTGGGGTAGCTAAGCTCTAAACCCCCCATGACCACAAGGTTCCAATATACTTTAAGGAAATCTATAAAAATAAAAGAAATACTATCAACTCAAATGGATAGGCTGCTACGTCCTAAACACACCCAATCCTTGAGGACTTACAACAAAGCAATTATAATATTCAAAGCATAAATTAAAGCATTAAACAGCCCATAACTACCAAAAAAATAGTGGTGCAGCTAATGGAAAACAAGAAAGAAAGGAAAGAACAAGTTATTGTGATTATGCCTAAGGAGGGGTGGCTAACCCCTCCACTTTTTGTAGCTTTTAATCACATACTTTAGCCCCCCAAAACAGTCCAAAAACAGTATATAAAACAAGAAAAAGAGAGAAAGAGAGTGAAGGAGAAGTAAGGAAAAAGATGCAAAATTATACCTCTTGAAAAGATAGGTAAGTTCGTAGTTATCAAACTTAATTCCAAACACCCTCAAGCTGCTAAAATAGAGTTTGAAACTTAGCAACAACTTCAAGAACAAGTTCTAATAGTGTATGTATTGTGTATCTATAGCTAAAAGGTGGTATAGAGGTCAAAGAGTTTGTTCAAAGAAAGAGGAGTATTTTTAGCTCTCAAAAACCTTACAAGCCTTTGAATTTGAGATGGCTCTATTTATAGAATTTGAGATGTTTTGATCATAAATATTTTCAAAAAAAACCAACTGGTGGAATCCCGCTAGATATTCTGTCTATCGCCAATGAGACTTGGCTGGGCCCAAATAGACATGGCCAGGCCCAAAAACCCACGATTGGATCTAAAAGCCCTCATGGCATCCTGCTGCATGGGCAATGCAGGTTTGGAAAAAAGCTTTGAATATAGGATTTTAAGGTCTAAATCATTTTGGTCAAAACAGGGTACGAGGTTGGGATTTAGAGCTTGAATCCGAACTTATTTGTGGAGAGTTTCAAAAGATTGAATAGTGTAACTTTTATCATCGGGTGTTTGGAATGAAACGCCCAAGCCTTAGGGGTGGTCAAAATGGGGTGTCTACAGTTGCCCGTCGTTGACAGAAATCGGTACGTCATGAAATGACGTGAGTGAATGTCAAAGCCTGAAGATGACCCATTTGACAAGGCCGTAAGATTTGGGTGGACAAACAAAATGCGAATGCAATTGGTTGAACTCAAAAGTTGCCTACGCATCCCTTTACAAGGAATCAAACCAGTGTAATTCAGTAACAAATGCAAATAACATGCTCAAAATGCACTTGGAAATTGGACTTACATACTTCGCAAAGCTGATTTTTTTTTTTTTAAATTCATGATCGTGTAATGCAATGCAATGAATAATAAACATAGCAAGATGATAACATATGAAGCACGCCTCAAGCTTAAATCAAAACAGGTCCAACTGTGCCTTACATAGAAAAGAGTAGGCAAACGTTAGTTCTGAACATGTTTCACGTGAAAGGAGGAAAGATGACGTAACCAACAGGAGTATCCAACCGTATTCCATATGGAGAGGGAGAAGGTTTTAACCAAATACGTTTCATGCGAAAAGGGTGTGAAGGTGCAAGCCAAACTGCGTTTCATGTAGAGAGGGTAAAAGATGCAAGCCAAACTATGTCTCACGTAGAGAGGGTAAAAGATGTAAGCCAAACTATGTCTCACGTAGAGAGGATAAAAGATGACATCCAAACTATGCATCACGCAGAGAGGGTGAAAGATGCAGGCCAAGCTACGTCTCACGTAGCAAGGGTGAAAAGATATAACCCAAACTAAGCCTCATGTAGAAGGGTGAAAGAATAAGGGTAAGGGTGCAAGCCAAATCATACTCGTGTGATAAGGATGAGAGGTGTAATAGACTATGTATCCCATAGAAATGGTGAAAAGATGTAGGCCAAATCACACTTGTATGATAAGGGTGAAATTGCAAGCTTAAACGCAGGAAATGCGAAAAGGGTGAATGCAAGGCTAACCTACGTTTCCATGCAAAAAAGGGAAGAGTTCAAGCCAAACTACATTTTCCATGCAGTAATGGGGAGGGTTTAAGCCAAACTACGTTTTCCATGTAGAACAGGTGAGAGTGATGAAATGGTTATGAAAACCAGCCTAGACGCGCTTACCGCGAAAAAGGTGAAAGCTACACTTGGGGGTTAATGCTCTTCGAACATTAAAGGTGCAAAAGGCTTCTGGAACCCGATGTATAAAACCAATCCAAAGAAACATTTTAGAACATGTGCCGAGGAGTGATGCCTACAGAGATTATATCATTTCATATGTGAATCGAATTTGGATTCATGCATACCACGTTGTGGGAAAATGATGCATATATATATAAAATAGAAACAATTTGGCTAGTTTTACTCTTAAAAATGGGCCCAAATCCATGGTTAATATGTCCTGGAAAAATGACGAGATACATAGAGATGTATCCTGAACAATGGCTCCGTAATAATTTTTGAAATCTGGGACACACCCTGATGTGGAGAACACCTTATTTCAACTGGGGAGGGGGGGGGGAGAGCTTACCCCTGTACATGGATAAACTAAAGCAAGATTGCATTTAGATCCGGTCAGGTCTAAAAACACACGACCGGGCCCAAATAGACACGGTCGGATCACGATAGCGACATAAGGGCAATTACGGGTTTTTACAATTTGTGGCTCATTTAAACACACTTAGGCCTTTTATTCCACACCCATTCCATGCGAAAATACACTCATTCTCTCTCTAGGTATTCTCTGTCTCTAGATTTCCCCTCCATTCTCATTACCCAACGGTTTTTGCGAAATTTCTTTTGAAAACCCTTCTAATCCTCTACATTTTAGACCGATTGGATTTTGATTTGGTTGAGTTTTAGGTTTCTCTTTGTTTTTTGGTTCATTCTCATGGGTTTGCTTGGGATTTCCCCTACTCCCTCTTGGTTTTCCGCTTTTTCTTCATTTTCTCTTTCCCAGGGCTTGGATTTAGGTTTTTTTCATCTATTTCATTCACTTTCCTTGCTTTTCTCTCACCGCTCCATCATATTTTCTCACTTTTACACTTCCCATAGCTGATGATAAGGTTCCATAGGGTGGTGTGCCTTTGGCTGATGTTGCCATGCCTACTCTAGAGCCTGCCGCAGACATTAGGGCCATTCTCGGCGAGGATTAGGTGGTCGAGGAGATTCCTTCTTGCGCCCCAGAGCCCGAGTTGCTCCCTTTTACACCTGACGGCATTTTGAGATTCGAGGGCCTCATTCATGGGGTTGATAAGGACATGCTTCTATGGGAGTCGAAGGAGCACTTATCCGCTGACACCTCCAGGGTAAGAAATCTTTCCTTTCAAGTATATTTTACTTGAATTTCATTATAGCTCCTTTGTTCAAAAGGCTAACAACATTTCTTACCAAAAGTCATGGCTTGGAAAATGAGCGGATATGGGACTGTTAGCAGACCGCGAGGTTGGTATGAAAGGCTCCCTTAAGAGGTTTGCACTTTGACTAACGATGCCGGCTTCAAACCTTTTTTCTTAGGGCTCATACAGATGAAGGCCGAGCCACTACTATATGTTGCTTGGTAAAGAGGTGGTGGGATATCACCAACTCCTTCCACTTCTCATGGACTGGGGAGATGACCATGACTCCCTATGACTTCTCGATGCTCATTGACTTACTAGTAGAAGTTGGTAACTCAATCCCGTTTGATCCCAACATGATTTAGTGGAGAGCTACGCAGCTTTACCTTCTTGGGGCGATCCCAGATGTCGCTGAACACGGGATGGTGTACTATAGCTGGTTCTTGGACCATTTCTCTGCCCTCCCAGCCAGTTACTCTAGATGAGATTGCACAGTACGCTCCTGGGTTCCTTATGTATCTCCTCGGTACTACCCCGTTTGTGAACATGGAGAATACCGTAGGGCTATACTTTTTGGGAGCGTTGGTGCACCTCCCATGGATGGGAGAGTATGATTGGGGTGGCACTAGCCTGGCCACCCTTTACTACTATATGAGCTCGACATCTCGCCAAAAGGCAGACTCACTTGGTGGATATTGGAGAGTCTGGGAGGTACACCTTACACTTCATTTTCTGTTCTGATACAAGCCATACTTTTTGTTTTGCATTTTTTGTTTATATCTGCTTCATTTGTCCACTTGATTCATAAACTTGTTTTTCTTTTGCAGCTGTGGGTTTACACATATTTCACATCTATTGCCCCTGTTCTTGTGCGGCCCATTGAGTTGTCTATGCCTCGCTCTCAGTACTACAACTCCAGATTGGAGTGTTGGAGACGCGCGGATCATGACTTTGCCTACTTTCACTGCTTCTTCGATACAGTCATCGCGGAGAGGGTAACAAAACCTCATAATGATCTTTGTCTTTTACTACTTTCATTGCTTTCATAATGTTAAACTCTTGATATCTGATATTTGACTTGCATCCTCTACCTATAAATTGATTGGCACACTTGGGCGGGCATTCCCCAAGCATCGAGGGTGACCTATTCCGTTGCATGGAATGCCTCTACCATGCGAATTTTATTTAACGGTCCTTTCGACAGGGCCTATTACTTGGAAGAGAGATTCATCCATCAGATATAGGGTTGAGTCGATCCTGACGTTCCACATCCCCCTCCTCCAGGCATGCGGATTGTCGATGAGCTTCATGATGGACACTTGATTGACCACCTTATGTTGGAGGAGGACGTCAATTTACATCACAGAGGCAGCGACTTCATTACATTCTTGCAGACCCGTGTGATGGCTCCCCTCACTAGGGGCATGGTTCGTGTGCTCTGTGTTGCTGCTACTGCTGCCGCTGCTAAAGGTGTTCCCACTGCAGCTCTCATTCTTGGGTTTCCTGCAATTCCTACTAAGGTTGTACACATGCGATTAGATGGGGTGATTAAGTAGATCCCTCTTGATCATATTAAGGAGAGGGATCATAGGTTGGTGATTGCTCCTGATGTTATACAGTTAAACATTTCTTCTTTGTGTCTGCCCACTGTACTTCACAATTTTGTTCTGTCTACTCATGCCTTCTCTCGCTTGTAGGTGCCTGTGGGGTATGTTGATGATCTCTTGCGGACGGTTGACCATCTACTTCTCATGATATGGAAGAGATAGACTACTTTGGCTGCTTATGGGATCGAGGTACACTTGCCCACTCTCTCTATGGTCAAATATTTTGCAATTCATTCATTCTCCGACCTTGATATACTATGATATCTTGTTCTTAATTCGACTGTATTTGTTCCAACGCCCTGTATTTTTTTCAGTTTGAGCTGGCACTAGCTGTACCAGTGGGACCTCCTTAGGCCAAAGGAAGGAGAGAGAGGCGAGCCCTAGTGAAAGGCAGAGGATGAGCTGACCATGTGAGACGTGGTAGAGGTAGAGTGAGACAATGCTCGCCTTCTTTAGAGAAGACCCTTGACGATTATGTTGAGTACATTGCCTCTGAGGACGAGGGGGATGCTAGTGTTGATATCTAGTCTATCGGACGTAGCAGTGATAGCGATGAGTCCTCTCCTCCACGAGCGAGGATGAAGAGGGCCAAGAGGGGTTGATTTTCCATTTTCTTTTCTTTTTTTTTTTTTGTAGTCAGGAACCTGTGTAGCTTCAAATAGGTCCTTATTTTGTTTGCTCTTGAAAACTTGTATTTTCTTTTGTAAAACTATGATCGGGGTTGAACCCTGTAGTTTATGAAAGAAAGGGCTTTTATTTCTTTGCAAAACATGTGGTGAATGGCACGGCACTTGCACACAAATGACTTATTTTGAAAAATTGAAATTGAGAATGATTTCTTTTGAATTGAGTTCTAAACTGAATAAAGAGCCTACAACTGACCAAAATGCAAAATATAACTCGATAAAAGAAAAACAAATTAAAAACAACCTAAACACATCTATTTACACTTGTTGGACCTAACGTAACACTTAAAACAAGACCTAGAAACACAACGATGAGGTTCGTTGCTTCTGTTACTACTGTGCTATTTTGGCAGGAACTGAGATCCGACCGAGTCTAAAATACACACGGCCGGATCTAAATGAGGGCGGCTGGATCCAAGTAGCGGTTGGGCAGTGGGATACAACTGTCATACACTCACCTATTCCCAATCTTTATAAAAGGTGCTCTCTCACTCTTTTCACGGCTGAACAGCCAACTTTTGATATTTTCCTCTGAAGATAGAGATTTTTCTTGGCAATAAACTCAAAGATTGGGTGGCCTCTTTGGATGGCACAGAAAATGTGAATTTTAATGGCTTCGGCATAAACACTCTTTTTTCTTTGAGCTGCACTCCGCCTTGTCTTCCATTCCTTCATGCAATTGCCTGATGTTGGGACCCATTCACTCATGTGTTTCGCTTTGGAATGCAAGAGATGTGTCCAACTCTTAAAGAGTTTCAAGCGTTGATGGAGTCTCGCCGGAATGAGGAAATTATGTCCTAACCCCATGTTGGCCATGCACGAGCCCTTAAACGGATGTGTGGACGACTTACTTTATTAGAGGCTAGGTCCTTGGCTCATGATGGAGAGTTGGATGTACCTGGCTTGATTAATCGGTTTTCCAGCATCGGGGACTAGAGTGACCTTTTCTGGCGAGGTTACCGTCAACACACCCTCTGCTTATGTTTGCTCGCTCACTTCCTACTTGCCCCTAGTTGCAGCGGAGCTAGCATTAGGCTGATTGAAGTGGCCCCACGCCTCAAGGAGGGTCAAAACTGCACAGGTTTGGTATTGGCTAAAACGTTAATGGGTTTGGATGCTCTCCACCGGCGGGAGACCTCTCGATTCGTGGGGAGTCATCTGACTTTTCAGGTACTGTTTCCCACCCTTTCTTATTTATGGTTCTCACATTATTTTGGCACTCAATCTCTATTTTCTCTAAAAACACTTTCCTTACTTTTTCCTCAACACGCATCTCTCTATTCTTTAAACTCTCTTATTTTTTTATCCCTTCCCAGGTGTGGTTGATGGATAAGCTGAAAGTTATGGACCCTTGCCTTGAGTACTCTGCTAGATCCTACTTCTTTCGCTCGCAACTAGTGAGCTTTCCCACAGAAGGGTTATGGTGCGACTGGAAGTACGGCAGATCTACAACTGACGTCGCTTGGTGATGCCCTTGGCTTAACTTGACCGAAATGAGTTACAGCATGTTTGGCCAGCCAGGCATACAACTGATTGGCCTGACACACTATGTTTTTTTTATTTCCCATTCAGGTTCAGACGATAGTTTGGGCATGATCAGATCCGCCCTGCTGAGGGGGTGGAGTATCCGGGTTCATTTCTTGTCCAGGCTTCATACTTGGCTCGATATGTCACTACCTAGAGGACAAGAGAGCTTTTGGCTCCTGCTGCTAGCTTCAGTCGTACCCTTTCTGGCAAGTGCTTGGCCTGGCTTGAAGATGAAACACGGGTTGGGCCATCCTTGGCCGCAGAAACTTCTGAGAGCACGGGGAAGAGGCAAAGGACCACTACCTGACTTATTTGAGCCCCTAGTTTATTGTTTTGACTTTTCTTTTCAAGTTTTATCATGTAAAAGCAACTTTGATTTAACCTAAGAGTTGGATGGTGTACTTGTTTTGAAATCATGTAATTAAAATTGTGAGTATTGAAAATTTTCCTTCTTTGTCCAACGAATGGTCTATTTTGCAGAAAGTAAAATTTTGAGAAAATCAACTTCATTAAAACCTTACAAAACAAATTTTTGCAAGTAGTCAAATAAATTGATACACACAGAATTAGTCCTTAAGACATAGAGCCCTAAATCAAGAGAATCATGCCTGCCCACAACTGCATTCACCTTCACTATTGTTCTACCCCTTGCTTTATCTTGCAATTGGACCTTCGGCCAAATGGGGGTAAAACAATCAAGCCAATGGATGATGAGATGGACCTACCAAATAATGGATAGGATAGTTGAGTTGAAAATGATGAGGGCCGAACCTCAAGATGAAGTTGCCTACGTATTCCCAAGATGAAAATCAGGCCTTACGTAGTTTATGGTTAAGGTTAACTCGGGTATTAACTCTCTCCTTTTGCGTTCTACCTTTTGCCAAAGCCACCTTTTTGGGTTTTCAACCTTGCAAGCTCTATTTTTCTTTTATTTCTAATTTTTCACGTTCTAACTTTTGCCTAGGTCGCTCTTTTGAGTTTTCGGCCTAGCGACCCTCTCAAGGATAGTTCTTCAACTTGTATATTGATCAATTGCGAGAATTCCAAGCCATCTAAACCTATGAGGATGATTGTTCCTCTTGACCAGATATATTTGCTGATGTAGGGACCAGTCCAATTGGGTTAGAACTTGCCCCTAGGGTCATGGATAGGGGCTCAATTGTCTTTAAGCACCATATCTCCCTCTTTCAGATTTCGGGACTTGACTTTCTTGTTAAATTCCTTAGCAATCCGGCACTGATATCCCTAGATGTGACACAATGCCTTAAAACCTCCTTTCATCAAACAACATCAACTCTTCAAACCTGTTTTGTTGCCAATTTACCTCTGCTATCTAACACTCAGCCATGATTCTCAGCGACGACACCTCGATTTCGATTGGCAAAACAACTTCCATCCAATATACCAAAGAGTAGGGGGTTGCCCCTTAAAAAGTTCAAATTGATGTTCTGTAATCCCAAAGTGCAAAAGGCAGTTTGTCAGGCCAATCCTTGTAGGTTTCCACTATTTTTCACAGAATATTCTTGATGTTCTTGTTTGTGGCTTCAACGGTTCCATTGGTCTGTGGCCTATATGTTGATGACTTGTGAAAAATCATGTTGTACTTCTCAAGTAAATCTATTACCTCCTTTTTGAAGTGTGAGCCATTGTCCGATATTATTTCATTTGGCACCCCATTTATGCAAATGATGTTATTCCTAATGAACTTGGCCACATGAGATGCTTTCAACACAAAATACGACTGTGCCTCTACTCATTTGGTAAAGTAGTCGATTGCCACTAAAATGAACTTGTATCCATTCGAGCCCTTCGACGAGACTGCTCCAATGATGTCTATTCTCCAGACCGAGAAAGGCCATGGTGACATCATATTGTAGAGCTTTAACGGTGGAATATTCATGTAATTAGCATGGATTTGACACTTATGGCATCGCCGAAGAAAGTTGATTCAATCGTCCTCCATGACTGACCAATAGTAACCTTGCCTGAGGATCTCACACCATTCATGTGTGCTCCATACTCTCCTCCATAAGACGCTTTGACTCTTCTTCTTCCACACAACTTGTGCATTCCCAGAAGCCCTCTTTTGTATAACTTACTTCTGTATATGATGAACTAGACGGCTAGGCGTTGTATTTCCCTTTTATCTTTGGCATTTGCCCCTTGTGGATAGATTTCCTTCTCCACAAAGTTTTAAATGTCATGATACCAAGAATTCTTGTCCTGAACCTCATCTATTGTGGTTATTGTTTCATAAGCGGACGTGTACTTTTGTTCAATAATGACCGGATGCATCTTAACCCCAATCGGTATGTCTACCATAGAGGATAGAGTTGCCAACACATCAGCAAACCGATTGTTCTCTCTTAACAAGTGCGCAAATGTCATTTTTTCAAACTTTAGGATCAGAATATCCAAGGTTTGGTGATAAACTTTCATTTTCTCTTCATTGACCTTGCAATGCCCATTAGCTTGAGAAACAACCAGGCTCGAATCTCCGATGACATCCAACCTTATTGCCCCTAGTTCCAGGGCAGCTTCTAATCCAGTAATACACGCCTAATGGAGTTTGAAAGTCAGGGGTATATGGGAATCCTCAGGTGCTATAAGCAACACACCTATTCCAAAACCATGTTGGTTAGCCGCTTCATCAAAGTACATTTTCCACGTCTCCTCATCTGGGAATAGGTACTCTATATCTTCCTCTCCCTCAACTAGGTGGTCTGCTAGAAATTCCGCTACAGCTCTTCCTTTAACCTACTTACGAGTGACATACTTAAGGTCAAATTCGGAGAGAAGAAGCAACCAACGAGCTAGCCTACCCATAAGCATCGATTTTTCAAAGAGATATTTAAAGGAATCCACCAGAATTATCGAATGGGCTAACAGTTAGTGTCTCAACTTCCCAGTGGCCCAAACCAATGTTAAACAAGCCTTCTCCAAAGGAGTGTAATGAGTCTCATACTCCAGCATCTTTTTACTCAAATAGTAAATGACCTTTTCCACCTTCGCTTCTAACTCTTGTGCTAGTATACATCCTATAGTTTACTATGTCACTGACAGGTATATGATCAGTGGTTTCCCCTGCTCTGATGGTGACAACACAGGTTGATTCTGAGGATACTGCTTAACTTGCTCGAAAGTGAACTGACATCGATCGTCCCATTAGAACTTCTTCATCTTTTTCAAGAGATCAAATAGTGGTTTACAGGTCAAGGTTACTTTAGAGATAAATCGTCTTATGAATTGCACTTTTCCCAGAAAGCTGCGCACTTCCTTTTCAGTCCTTGGTGGTGGCATTTCTAAGATGGCCTTGATTTTGGATGGATCGACCTCAATTCCCCTTTGAGTGATCAAGAATCCTAACATCTTGCCTGTGATTACCCCGAATGTGTATTTTTGTGGATTTAACCTTAGACTATGCTCCTTGATCTTGTTAAAGAACTTCTCCAGTGCGACGTAGTGGCATTCTCGCTCTTTGGATTTTACGATCATATCATCCACATACACCTCAACTTCTTTATGGATCATATCATGTAGTATTGTGGTTGCAGCCCTCTGGTACGTTGGCCTGGCATTCTTTAACTCGAATGGCATAACTCTATAGTGGTAGGTATCCCATTGTGTAGTGAATGTAGTATTTTCCCTGTCCTCTGGTGCCATCAAAATTTGGTTTTATCTTGAAAACCTATCCATGAATGACAACAATGCGTAGCCAATGGTGAAGTTTACCAACTTATCAATGTGCGGCAACGGAAAGTCGTCCTTGGGACTAGCCTTATTCAAATCCTTGAAGTTGACGAAAACTCTGATTCTGCCATCTTTCTTCATAGTCGGAACAATGTTGGCCAACCAAGTTGGATATTCAGATACCATCAAGAATCCTTCGTGGATCTGCTTGGCGACTTCCTTTTTAATTTTCAATGCCCAATTTAGATGAATTCTGCAAAGTTTTTGCTTAATTGGTCGGGCCTCGGGGTTGAGAGGGATCTTGTTGTCATGAACCAAACCCGGCCCTATGGGTTTAGCACCGTAACCGGCCAGTAATTCGAGATTACCAAAGGCCTGCTTAACAGTAATACAGGAAAACAGAGTACAGGGCCTGGCAGAAGCCAAAACAGTAAATAAACAATGCCCAATGAGCTGTGACAGTCTGTATGCAAAAAGACTTTCCATACATATATACATAATCAGTACAGAACAGTATGCACAATATATACAATCATTCAGACTAGGGACCCCATAATTTACATACATAATCAGTACAGTAAACATTCAGTCTATACAATCCATTCGGTTATTATAGAACAGTAAGACAGTACAGAAGGGGGAATTCCTAAATCACCCCTAAGCCTTAGCATGATAGGCTCGGAACCTCGCAGTGAGGCACAGTAGTTGGCTTGACAAAACTGGAGTAACCCTGACGCTCCTAGCCGCGGTCTGGTGCCTGAACACCTACATATATATATGAGCAGTGAGCTAAAGCCTAGTGAATAACATAATGCGTAAAGAGGTTAAGAATGAATGTCCTTACAGTATGAAAACAGTTCATTTAAACAGTATTTCAGTCGTTCAGTCAGTACAGTCATATGTGGTACACCCATTAGCATAACAGTACAGTAAACAGTAGGTCTTAAAAGACCGAGCAGTAGATGATGGCCATCAGTCAGTAACAGTAGTGGTTCCAACAAGGGAACCGACAGAGATCTCTGTAACAGTAACAGTAACAGTAACAGTAACAGTAGGTGCTAAGGATGCCACAATACAATTCAGAATATAGGACATACATTCATTCAATTAACAGTATCAGTTCAGAAAGCAGTACAGTTCAGTTGTTCAGAAGATAATCATTTCGAACATATCTTTACACAGTCGTTACTTACAGAGTTTGGGCTACGGTAGGCTAGAGCGTGCCTCCCCAGTCGCCAACCCTACACAGTTAACAGATTGAACACACTAAGCTACACAGCTGGGAAAGATAATAACTTAAACCCTAATTTGCCTCGGTGTGTTCTACATCTATATCCTCAATAAGATGTCTTAAACTAGGCCTAAGAATGCCTAGAATGGGATGAGGATGCAAAGATGCACTTTTAAAAGCATTTCCAGATTTTTCAGAAAACAGGGGTCACGCTCGAGCGTAGGTCACTCCGCTCGAGCGGACATGCAGACAAAGGTACCCATTCGAGCGTATAATTACCCGCTCGAGCGTTCTGCAAAAACAGTCAAAAGTGCTGGATGGGTGGAATCTCCGCTCGACGGATGCTCGACGCCCGCTCGAGCTTGAGACACACGACTCCGCTCGAGCGCCCAATCCTCCGCTCGAGCGGAATGTAAAACAGTGCAGAGATACTGGATGCTCGGATTCCACGCTCGAGCGGCACTTCCCCCGCTCGAGCGGAAGTGCAAAATCTGGAAATTCCAGATTGCACCTCCAAGCCAAAAACCAAATTTAAAAGCATCAAAACCGATCCTCTTGGGCTAATTTCTGGAAAAACACTTGTAAACACATGGAATAACATGATTCAAAACTCAATTTGAGAAATCAAAGCCCAAGGGTGTTTAATTCAAACCCAATTTCAAACCAATTTTATGAACATGGAGAACATGCAAACATGCATGAATTCAAATCAATTCAAAGCTTCAAAACATGCTCTAGAGAGCCAATTGTTTCCAAAACATGATGAAATCATGGACTTAAACATAATTGTGAACATGCATGTAACAATTTGCCATGAACTCAACTCAAAATCCAACAATACTAACATGCATGCAAGGATTGAGCTTCAATTCAACAACAATGAACCAAAACATGACTTAGTTCTACAATGAAGCATGAATCATGCATGAACAAGATGAACAAGAGGGTAATTACTCTACGTTAGGTCTCCAATGCAAGACTAGGAGGTCAATTTAGCAATCTACACTTCAATTACCAAGCAATTCTTCAAGTTTCCAAGCAATTCAAGGTGAATTCACTCTAACTCCCTATCTCCCTCTCTCTAGTCGGTGGTGTGCTCAAAATGAGCTGATGAAATGTGTATGTATGAGTGTAATGAGACTCAAAGATGATTCCAAGTAGTGGGCCACTAAGGCTAGTTTGGTAAATAAGGCCAACTTAAGCAATTGATCATTATTTAATCTAATTTAATCATACCTAATCAGTTATCAGATAAATACACCATAAAATCACATTAATTATGAGGATCATAAAACATTAATCAATTCCCAGTTCGGCCACCGATAAGGCCTTCAATTAGCAGTTTAAACATAACACATGAACAGATCAGAAGGTGAACTGACATCGATCGTCCCATTAGAACTTCTTCATCTTTTTCAGGAGATCAAATAGTGGTTCACAGGTCAAAGTTACTTTAGAGATAAATTGTCTTATGAATTGCACTTTTCTTAGAAAGCTGCGTACTTCCTTTTCAGTCCTTGGTGGTGGCATTTCTAAGATGGCCTTGATTTTGGATGGATCGACCTCAATTCCCCTTTGAGTGATCGAGAATCCTAACATCTTGCCTGTGATTACCCCGAATGTGTATTTTTGTGGATTTAACCTTAGACTATGCTCCTTGATCTTGTTAAAGAACTTCTCCAGCGCGATGTAGTGGCATTCTCGCTCTTTGGATTTTACGATCATATCAGCCACATACACCTCAACTTCTTTATGGATCATATCATGTAGTATTGTGGTTGCAGCCCTCTAGTATGTTGGCCGGGCATTCTTTAACTCGAATGGCATAACTCTATAGCGGTAGGTATCCCATTGTGTAGTGAATGTAGTCTTTTCCCTATCCTCTGGTGCCATCAAAATTTGGTTGTATCTTGAAAACCTATCCATGAATGAAAACAATGCGTGGCCAATGGTGAAGTTTACCAACTCATCAATGTGTGACAACTGAAAGTCGTCCTTGGGACTAGCCTTATTCAAATCCTTGAAGTTGACGCAAACTCAGATTCTGCCATCTTTCTTCATAGTTGGAACAATGTTGGCCAACCAAGTTGGATATTCAGATACCATCAAGAATCCTTCGTGGATCTGCTTGGTGACTTCCTTTTTAATTTTCAATGCCCAATTTGGATGAATTCTGCAAAGTTTCTGCTTAATTGGTCGGGCCTCGAGGTTGAGAGGGATCTTGTGCTATATAATCTCAGGATCAATTCTAGGCATGTCTTTGTAGGACCATGACCATACAAAAACATCTTTGAAATTTTTTGACAAAGCAATTAATCGCTTGCTTTCCTTCGAAGACAACGTGGACCTAATCTGGACTAAGCGGGATCCTTCTCAGTACCCACGTTAATTGAAATGTCTCATGCATGTAAGGTCTAGCACGTTTCTCCTCCTCTTGGTCAATCAAGTTTTTCAAAGCCCAATGAATTTCTTCTTTTTCATTTTCATCAAAATTCTGAAAATCCTAGTTAATGCAATGAATTAATAGCATAGAGAAGTAAACGAAAACTATAACACTTTAATTCAGAAGTTCTAGCTCCCCGGTTACAACAGACTTAAAGGAAAATGCAAAAGATGGCCTAGACAAGACTGTGGTGTCCAGGTTACCACCCTTGGGAGCACTAGACACAAACTCAATTTAGAGGAATCGAATTCGGACTCCATATCTGATTTAGAACCCAGAACTAGGTCTTCCTCAAGTTTCTAGTCCAAGTGTTGGTCCCTTACTGTATCCTGGATGAGGTCGATGCAACCTGTAGATGATCCCTCATCGATCATGAAAATCAACGCACCATCCCCCAGGTTTTTAGGCCTCGTTCCAGCTTTGGGATCCGTTAGAAGGTTAGCTAGTGCCAATTCCAAAATTTCCTTTGCACTACTCTCTAAGCTGCTGCTTCTGCCTTGCTTGATCTCAAAGGTCTACCCACTTTTCAGCGTCATCAGAAAGCTAATGATCAAAGAAAATTTCAAAAATGGGATACCTTGTCTTTGCCCCTTGTTCAACTCATGGTTTAGGAAAATTGTAAAAAGGGAAATCTTCCCCTTGTCGGACAAAACGCCTGTTCAAGGTTCCAGTGATTGGCTTGTAGGTCAGTTCATACTATTTTCCATCCCTCTTTGCTTTGACCCTTTCCCTTACTTATTCTCTTTTCAACCTCCAGTCCTCCTTTATTGGTTCGTATCCTAATCCAAAAGAGTGTGGATTGTGACTAATCTCCACAGCCGTCGTAATGTGCCTTGCTGACTACTCTTGCCTGATCCCGATCCCGGGATGTGCCCCTATTTACTCATCATATAAATGGATGGAGCGTTCATGTATTCGCCTTCCTTCTTTGCCATGATGGTTTGCTCCAGTCGTGCTTCCACCAAAGAAAAGCTCGAGAGGAATACATCTTTCTTCCCATGTTGTATTGCCAGTAGTAGTGTGGTAATCTCTGGGAGTGGGTGGATTAAAGAGCTGCCGAAGACCACCGTAATTTTTCCTTCACGCGGGTATTTTACTAGTAATGTACCATTGAAAAAACCATTTTTCTTTGGTGTGGCCAAGGCCGGCCTAGCAATAGGTTAAAGGTTGCTGGCACATCCATGACATGGAATTCATCCTCATGTTCAGATGGACCAACCACAATTTGGACCTTAATGGTCCCCATAACGTTGCGACTGGTGTTATTATAAGCTCGAACGGCTTGATTCGTAAGTGTGAAGTTAGATGGTTTCAAACCTATGGTGTAAGCCTTCCTGGTGGGACACATATTAATAGTCGTCCCAATATCAACTAGGGCCATAGAGATCCACTTCTTTATGCATTACAGTGATACATATAAAGGCTTATTATGGTCAATCCCCTCAGGTGGGAGTTTCTTATCAGAAAAGGAAAGTGTTGGATTTGCCTCCCAAGGCATGATCAAGGATACGAGCTCATTTGGTGTAGCCTCTATCAGTGGCTTGGCCTTGTTCATCCCTGATAATAGAGCTTGGCGATGTTCTCAAGAAGCTATACGCAGCCCCTAGATTGAGATATTTGTGTGGATTTTCTTCAGCTACTTTAGCATTAGGTCCTCTTCTATTTCCAGTTCTTTCCTCTTCTCTGTATCTTTGCCTGATGGCTCACCCTGATCCAAATGTGGAGGTTTGAAGTAAGGTCCACTCCTGGTCACATGGTCAACCTCATCGGTGTACCACGTGTCATCGAGGCCATTAATTTCCCATCCTTCATTAGTGTAAGCAAGATGCAGGTCATTGTCCTTCCACCATTCCCCTTCAACAATTGATAAGTAGTTGTCTGTCTTCACTTGGACCATGCCCATTTCACATCTTTCATCGTTGAGCCGATATAGCGAGTTTAGGTAAATTCCTGAAAGGATTTCCCTCTTCCTAGTTTGAGTTCATGCTCTATTGGCACGCAGCTTCTCCTCTAAGGCTGACTCAATCTCTACATTTTAACGACATTCTAGTTCTCTCAGTTTCTTCCTTTTGTTACCAAGTTCCCCTCTAGATTTTTCTTCAGTTTCTCCTGACTCAACATCTGCTTTTCCTTTTCCTTTCCTTCGTAAATTCATCTCTTCTGGGTTAGTTCTCAGACTTTTCCCTTGGCATACTTCCAGGGTTTTGGTTTTCCCCACTTCTGTTTCTTCATCACTGTCCACTTCAGATTCCTCCCTACTGCTCATCCATCCTATGTTGGTTTCCAACTTTCTCCAATCATACCACCCAAACTGGACGTCTCCAAGGTCATGCTCCTCAAAGAAGTAGAGATTGCCCAAGTCCTCTTCTAAATTAGCCAAATCATCCAAGCTTTGTTTCAAGCCATTCTCTTTAACTACGTTGATGCTGAAGGAATTGGGTAGTAAGACCTCTGGTTTTGGCTGGTCAATAGCCACAATATATCTACTCGGGTCGTACCCTTCTTCTGGCAATTTCTCTGTTTCTACCACCGGTGCCTCAAATGCTTTCACTTTCACTTTCCCAGGTTGTGTTACCAATACCGCCACAGAAATTTCAGATTTTGACTGGGTGTCAGATGTCTCTATTAGGCACAAGTTAGTGCATTCTGGAATAACCACTCCGATTTAGGTAAGTGGGATGGGGTGATGTATATATTGGGGTTGGAGGTAGGTGGTAGTGTATGGATAAGGTTCAGATTTTGAGGAGGAGGAGGTACATGGTAAGGTGTAGCTATAGTCTTATTCTCGATAAGATCCTAGATCTTATGACGAAGGCGAAAGTAACGGTCGGTGTGATGACCGTGCTACTGACGGTATGCACAATATTGGGTAAGGTCATGCTTAGCTAGGAGTGGGTCAGGAAGGAGGCAGGGATCAAAGAGTTTAAGATACCCTCTTTCCATTAGGACTTTTAGTGCATGAGTTGGGCTCATGTGGAGAGGAGCAAATTTTTTGAGTTGGGCTCAGTCTAGGTAGGTTGTTTGTGAGCTTATACTAGCGAAAGGATCGGCAGTCTTGGGATTGGTGGCAACAGTATTGATTTCGGTGGTTTTGGGAATAGTGCTGCTACTGGCATTATTGCTTCTAGTAAATGCCCTTTTCACTACTTCGCTTGTTCTTGGAAGGATCCCTTTGTTAAACACTCTCAATCTGTACCCCCAATTCATGCAAATCTTTAAAGGTGAACTATAATAACCCGACCCTCTCATATGCTTCAATTCCCTTATTATATGTGTGATTATATGTGTGTTTATGTGCTTGATGTGAAATTCCATGTTTAAATGTGTGAATTACATGATTATGAAATTGTACTTGTCAGGTATAAGAAAATCTGTTGAAATCACAACATTTGGACTGAAAATTGAAAGCCTTGGAGGCGCGATAAACCAAAAATGACTTTATAGTTATGATTAGCATGATTTTTAAGAGTTAATATGAAGTTTTGTAAAAATTTGATTCGTAATGAATTAATTAGATTTATTTAAGATAAACTCTTAATTAAGCTTAAACTTAGACTTAATAGGTTAAGTCTTGTTAGATATAAAATATATACATAAGCCTTGGTAGACTTAGACTCAACAAACACCAAAAATATCTCCCGGAGAAGAGAAAAGAGAGAGAATAAGAGAATTCAACCTAAGCTTGGAGATTGGAGGAAATTAAAAGAGTAACTTAAAGATTGGCTCAAGGTAGGTGTTAATGAACTCAAATACTTGAATATCTCTTCAATTGCTTGGAATTAAGACCTAAGATGAAGCTTTTGCACTCATAATTTGAGTTATGATATTGGTTGAACAAATCTCACGAAAATGAACATGTAATCCTTACATTTGTTTGATTTAAGAGTTGATTCCTTATTTTTAGTTTGATTTGAGTTGGATTGTGAGGGATTATTCCCTAATCTTGCCTCTTTGGATGCTTTGAGCTCATGTATATTTGTATGTATATGAAAAGATGAAGAAATGAAGGAATCATGGAAGTTAGAGTTTTATATGTCAACTTAAAGGAAGTTTTATATGTTTCATGCTTAATATGTTCATATATCATGTTTTTGAAGTGAAATTGCTTGAATTGAACCTTAGAAATGAGTTTGAAAAGCTTGGATTTGTTAGATTTTCGGACTGCACAAACAGAGCCTAGAATCGCATGTGCGGGGCTCATAGTCGTACGTGCGGAAAACAGGGGAATGTGAAGTTGAGATTATGAAATAAATGCACGTGCGGCCCACCTTCCCGTACATGCGGCAAAGGGTTTCTGCACGTGCGGCCCAAGAAGAAAAATTCGGTGTCTTTCTTTTCTTCTGTTTAACCCTCTGGGATTGCTAAAATGTATGTTTGAAGCTTTTGAAATGCTTGTAATTAAATGAAAGTTAAACGATTCAGATAATGAATAAAAAGAGATGAGACTAACTGGTGAGTTGCATGCTGCATATAGGTCACGTACATGAAGGGATTATCGCTCCACCACAGCATTGTGAGTAATAATACTGCAGTGATATATTTTGTTTACTGTTAATAGTTATTATTAATGTTCTATTATTCGTACGTTAACTATGTTGACTCGTGATGAACAATTAGAAAACTTATGTGAGTTATTGAACAATGATATCCTTATGGACCTGAGATCATTCTGCTTGCTAAAGATGGGCCCAAGGCTGTTCAGTCATAAGCCACCGAGTGTGGACAAATCTAAAGAAGAGGAAGGTGAGGACATGCCGATGTCTCACCGACCGTAATGTGAATTGAATTAAATATGATTCATGGCCTATGGCCGAGAGAGGTGGTGTACATGTCGATGTACCACCTACCCTCCAATGTTCAGGCAGCTGTTGATATATGGGTCTGAGGCCGTTTTGCATGATATGTTGGGCCTGAGGCCATCTTGTAGAAAGAGTGGGCCTGAGGCCATTTTGCATAAAGATTGGGCCCAAGGCCATTTTGGAAATGTTTACAAAACAAGATCAACCACGTGACCTATGCGCTTATATACGTTTTAATTCAAGTTTATTCATTTGAATTCTCTACGTATTATTATTCATTGAGCCTTTCTCACTCCGTGTTATGTCTGTCTCTGTAGGCAATCAACCTGGGGGTCAGACTTAGTCCAGCCTAACAACTAATGTTTTTACTCATTCCGCTATGCCCAGGCAGTCCATTGAAGTCATCCATTTTTGTGAAGTTCCTTTCTTTGCTCTTAGCATGGGTCACTGACTCTTGGCAATTGTAGTAAAGCATGTATAACCTTCTCTATCGATGCTTTAGTTATACCCTAGTTGCAGGGATGAGACTGTATATATGTATGTGCATAACTGTCTCCTATGTGTATGCTCATTTTGCGTTGGGTTATTTGATGAAATGTTTTGTGATCTTGGCATGTAAGCGTTAGTTCAATGGATGTTGTTTTAAGTTGATAATTGCTTCCGTTCAGACCCCATATTATATAATTATTGAGTTTTGAGACCGTTATCGAGTTGATCATGCCCAAACTTTTAGGGGCGAGTTTGGGGCATGACAAAGAAAATGCTGAGACATATATGTTGGCTACAGACAAGGGTCGACCCTAGGAAACCGCTGCTGGATAGGTTGGAAAGGCTAATAATGGATACGACAGAAACTATGAGGCATCAGTAACAATAACATCAACCACCACCGCCACCAATCCCTGCACCACCACCAGAGGTGCAAGACCACCAAGCTGAAGATCGGACAATTGCACTTACAAAAGAGTTTAAGAAGATGAAACCGACATTGTTCAAGGGGGGTATTGATTCGATGAAGGCAGTGGCATGGGTACTGGGTATAGAGAAATTGTTTGAGGTCTTCCCATGCACCGAAGCACAAAAGGTGTAACTTGCCGCCTTTACTCTCGAAGATGAAGAAGGAGATGGTGGATGCTCACTAGAAATGAACATCAAGGATTTAACTAGGCTTAGTTTTTGGAGCTTTTCTATGATAAGTATTTTTCACAGTGTATGCGAGATAAGAAAGTGACAAAATTTGAAAGTTTGAGGCAAGGAAGCAAGACCGTAGTAGAATATGAAGCGTAATTTGTAGAGTTAGCTTGTTTCGCACCACACATGGTGGATACGGATTACAAGAAAGCGAGAAAGTTCGAGGGAGGACTCCGAAACGCTATTCTAGATCGATTAATGTGTTAAAGTTGCCTACATATGTTGATGTGTTAGAAAGGACGATAATGGTTGAAGGTAATATAGCTACTCATGTGTTATATATATATATATATATTCTTCAAGACACATGCTCGTTCACATGAACCTCCTTACATTATTATTACTCATTGAGCCTTGCTCACTCCGTATGTATATATATCTATGTAGGTGATCAGCTCGGAAGCCAGTCTTAGGTCAGCTTCAAGAAACTTTTGATGGACTTGTTTTGTTAAGCCTTCAAAATTGGAGCCTTTTGTCTTTTTGAAAAGTTCCTTTGATGTTACATTTTGTTAAGTCTTTTGGTGACTTTTATTGGATACATTGTCAATATGTAATTTTGGGTTGCTAACTCTTTGTATATACCTACATGACTTAGGCTTGTATGTATGGACTGTAACTTGATGTTTTAAATCCTGAAGCACTGCTCAATGGACATTCTGTTATTTTATTTGCTTCTGCTCAGGCCCCATTAATATAAATCTTCGGTAATCTATAAGAGGCCTTCGGTAATCAAGATGTTACTAGCTAGTCATGGACTCAAACTTTTAGGGGCGGGTTTAGGTCGTGACATGAATAGTGGAGTGACAATTAACTTTTGTAACATATCAAGCTCGAGGTTCTGCACCACTATCTGAACTTGGTCCCTCTAAGAAGGTCGATCTATCATTTGTGCTGCCTTTGCTCTCCACCTTGCAACAAATTCCACAAAAGGTTCTTTAGGATTTTGGTGGGTTGCTTCAAGCTCTCGGGTCGTCATTTCAATTTGTGTGTTTTAAGAATACTAATTGACAAACGCCTCAGCTAAGTCTTCCTAGTTCTACTCTACTTTATCCTTCAACTTGGCATACCAAGTGGCTACTATACTCGACAAGGTTCTTCCATACAGAGAGAGTTTCTAAGGCCTAGTCAGACCCATCAGTTTCAGGACGTCCCAAAAAAGCCAGATATGTACCATAGGATTTCAGGACCAATCGAAATGATCAATGCGTGGCATTTGGAATCTGTCTGGGAGCCTTACGGTAGCCTCTCTGTACCCATCCTCAATGTCTGGAATGGAGTTGATCTCTCGTGCCTTTTTGAACTGCTTCTCAAGTTTAGCAATTTTTAATAAGGCTGGGTTGAGATCATTAATATCAAGGGAAAAGAGTCCCTTATTAGTCTGCACTAGGGGTTTGAAAACTTGAGCTTGAGCCAACCCTTCTTGAGGATCTGGATTTCAAATCTTCTATTGGCGGAGGTGGGTCAAAGTTCGGTTGGGGGCTCGGGATGGGATGGACAGTAGATGCCCTAGATGGGTGGTGCAATTCAACAATGGTCTCCTCCTGAGCAGTGATTCTGTTGTTCTACGTATCCATGGCCTTTTATAAGGTCATCATCATGGCCACAACTTCTTTTGGATTCTATGCCATCACAGGTCTGCTGTGTTGGCAATTAGAGAAATGGATGGGTGTAACCTGAGAGATGATTAATAAGGATTTTGAACCAATTATGCTTGATGTATATAAACTGGATAGATGGATTTGACTGGATTGGGCCTTTCAGAATAGATCTTTTGGGATTGAATGGATCGGATTGTTATTGAGTGGTTTTTTTGGGATTAGATGGACTATGATGGGTTAAGCTCTTCCGGGTTTGATTGGGATGGGACTTTTATGAATTGGGTATTGCTTCTTCTTGGCCACCCACCAAAATATATAGGATCAAACTCTTTTGGCTCAGACAAACCTAGCATTTAAAACAAATTTCCCATCAAATCAGGGTACCAGGTATGCCGATCAAAACAAAGCAAGATACAATTTTTGGCCTTGGTTCTGGTCTTGCTGAAAATTCACCCACTTAGATACAATCACCAGATCTTGATATTTTTCCCACCATATCAAACATAACCCCTACATTTCGACCCAAATTATGATTCTTATATGACTCTCATATTTGAAAGGAATCGCCTCAAGATTAAGACTCTCCAAGGATTGCATCACACATTTCCAAAGATTTCATATTTTTGCACAAAAGCATTCAAAACACCTTTATAAGAGGTTAGGGTTTCCCTATCCTAGCTTTGGAGTGATCTACAACTTTACTATTCAAACAAGCGGTATCACAACATTTAGAATGTTGGAGAGCATTCTGTCCTAATTTGAAAGGACGCTAGAGCTTTACTACATATACTAGGCCAATTAGTCAAAAGGGTACCTCAACAAGATTACTTAATATACCTCTCACACCTAACACCGAAAAGTGAAAAGAGGATCAGGCGGTACGGCGGTAACCCAGATCCAAGGGTTGTGTTTCCAACATGGCATAGCTCACGACCGGCCAACCTTTTGGCAAGTTTTTTAGGCAAACCTTTGGCAAGCCGTCTAGGAATAGCAGATGGAAAACATAGCGACTTATGAGCACCAATGAAAATGCAATGCAAAGAGCATATATATGTAGATAAAAGTTCACATTATGAAGTTTAAGTCAAGTTCTCTACATCTCCAGCATAGTCGTTAGAAACTGCAGCTGGTTTTTCATGCTCCTCAGAGGCGTTTAGTCTCCTCGGATGTGATTCCCTATAGTTTAGACTTTTGTGGTTTTGAACCTAGTGTCATAAGTGCAATTTGAAACAAATGAAAATGAGAGTCCAAATCTGGAAAATCCTAGAAACATTCACTAATCACAAGAGATGCCAAAAATGGACTGCAATGCCAGATTTTAGAGTCGTCGCCTAATATTTTTGGGAGAATTAGAAAACCTGTGACTCGTGCCAAAGGCCACTTCTCCGTCGTAACCAAAGTTGTCTCAGTTCGAGAACTTAGGTATGAGAGGGGAAGGTCATGAATTGAGCACCCCACTCATTCTATCAAATATCGGCCTTTACTAAGTCATGATGTGATTTTTATTAACATTACATGCTCACATTCCAATTATTAATATGCTAACATTACTATGTGAGGCAAACAAGTATAGACCACGCCACTTACTTTAGATTGTTTTGATTTCATGCCCTTTTTTGAAAGAGTTTTTCGAATATGTGCAACTCAAAAGAAAAATGAGCTTATATGTACAACAATCAAAGCCATTCCAATTTAAGCAAAATAGCCTCCATCCACAGGCATTCAGAGAGATATTTCAAGTAAGCAAGTAGCCTCATGGTAGTATGCTAGATATGATAATACGCATACGAATGACGTGCTAAAGCAAAAATGCTCACCTAGTACTCATCCACGGCAAACCGAAGAAAAAAGAAATAATTAGAGAAAGAAAAAATACACGATCCTAATATGTAAAATGGATAATGCAACACACATAACAATGCAACTAATAAATTCGGCTACTAATATGACATGTGAAGCAATTCACATGAGGTAGCGCACATAATCATTTAGGAATTGGTAAGAGCACTATGTATGATGAGCCGAACTTTAATGCGTGCTAAAATGGATGCGAGGCATGGGAATGATGGAAACAAAAATATGATGCTATAAACAATGATAATAAGCATTTAAATAAAAGGGAGAAAGAAATGGGGGTTGGAATACATACATCAAGTGTTTCAAATTTGCCCTTTTATGAGAGGGTGTGAATGTCCTAATTAACTAATTATTGCATCACCAAATGAATAATTGTCTAATTTATTACATTCACAAATATTACAACAGTAAATATAAAAATGGAAATAATCCATATGTGCACCAATGAGAACATCCCTCAGAAACTGCTCTATCTGCCTTTGGGTGAACTACCCTGTTTTACCCTCAGCCACTGCTTTGTTTTGCGAACAACTATGCTCTGTTTATCCACTTTGAGGCTTGACCGGTCCACAATGAGGCCTGACTAGGTTCAACAAAATACGGTCGTGCTTCATTTTCAGTAAAAAAAAAACCCGTTTTGTGCACTGAGGTAAAAAAAAAATAGTGTGTAGACACCTTATTTTGACCGCCTATAAGATTTGGGCGCTTCATTCCGAACATTCAATGATGAAATGTTATATTGTGTAAATCTTTCGAATCTTCAGCAAAAGAGTTCAGTTTTGAGTTTTAAACCCAAACTTTGCACCCCATTTGGACCAAAACCTGTTTTTCTAACCTGATCACTCAAAAAGCAACAAAACCAAAAAATGATCGGCAGGCCACGTTCTTTTGGCCGGCCGACCGTGTTTAGTGAAACAGATATTTTGCAGCAGCAGACTGCTCCTATGCACGGGATTTGGCTACCTGCTTTCTTTTGAAGATATTTCTGTTGAAAGGCTGTTGAAACTTTATAAATATAGCACCTCCCTTCAGAATTTAGGGTTAGAGAATTTTCCCAAAGGCTTAGAAGACTATACAAAGCACTTCTCCACCCCTCTTAAATATAGATGCACAATAGATACACCATTGAAGCTTAAACTGGAAGCTTTTTGCTGAAGTTTTCAACATAATTTCAGATACTTAAGAGTGTTTAGATTGAGGTTTGTTAACTAAGAAGATCTTCCTCTTTTTCAAGAGGTGAACTTTGAACCTTTTTCATCACCTTTTCTTTCTCTTTTTCTCCTACTTACATACTGTTTTTTGGAGTGTTTTGGGCCTGCAATATGTGATTTAAAGTTACAAAAAGTAGAGGGGTTAGCCTCCCTTTCTTAGGCTTGTTTTCTAGATGAAACCTCTTGGCTTTCTTCCATTTTTGCTCACTTTTTCCACCTTCTAAAATTGATTTTCAATACTGTTTTTGTGTTGTTTGTGTGCTTTTTAATGTGTTAATTTATGATTTGAATACCATAGTTATGTTGTTGTAAGTCCTCTCGGATTTGGTGCGTTTACGATGTAGCAACCAATCTGTTTGAGTTGATTGCTTTACATATGAATTTCTTGATTTCATATTGTTGTTGTCCACCTTGAACCTAGGTAGTAGATTCCTTGTTCAAAGTATTGAAAAACTCTCTTATCGATCATTGTTGAAACATGGAAATGGATGTCTCATCCTTATTCCATGAATAAAAGAGGAGTTGTCAACAACTTTGGCGAGTTGTGTGTTTAAGCTTTGATAGATAGCTTGTTTCTTGATTCTTTCCCTTACTTGTTTTGTTGCTCATAGAGAGCTCTTTATCAAGAAGTGTTCAAAAATCTCTCTTAGATCCACTTTGAAGCATGGAAATGGATGGTTCATCCTTATTCCATGAGTAGGGAGAGGAGTTGACAACATACTATCTTGTGATGTTTGCTGATTTGTGAAGCATGTCTACCTTTTCCTTGAATAAATTCATGATAGGAATGAGGTAAAGAGAATAGCCTTTTTGTGTTTAGCTAAGTCTTCTCCTATTTCTTCTAAGATCATCATGCAACAAATTTGCGATAGTTAATGATTTGTGAAGCAAACGTACTCTCTCCTTGAAAATCTTTATGACATGAGGGAGTAGGAAGGATGAACATCCTTTGGAAACCCTCTATTTTGCTCTATTTCAATTCTGTTGCAGCAGATATTTTCCCAGAAATAGTGGCCGACCGGCTATCCTTTTGTACGGCTGACCAGTCTATGAGGCCAGCTAGCCACCCCTTTTGTATGGCAGTGATGATTTGTCTAGCAAAACAGAGTAGACCCCGAGATCAAAACAGAACTGTTTGCTGGCTGTGAACAGGGCAGTTTCTGGCAGCAAGCAGAGAGGTTTCCGGAGGATGTTTCCCTTGTGCGCACGGGATTCCTCGCCACTTATTCAAGTCCTTTAGATAGATTCGTATTTGTAATAATTAGTTCATTTATTTATGTTTGTAATAATTAGTTAATTAGGACATTCGAACCCTCTTGTACACGGGTGAATTTGTAATATTTGTACGTCTTCCATCTTCCATTTCTTTCTCTCTTTTATTTAAATGTTTATCGTAATTGTATAGTCTTGAATTTGGTGCATGTGAATAAGGGAGACTTTGAGGTTAAATTTTTGGATGTTTGTGAGTATCATCTCTAGAAACCCTCACGAAACTATAACTCGTCCATTAGGGGTAACCTAGAGGTTTAAAGGCTTATTGCATATGCTAAATGCAATCACGTTTTCCTGCGAAAATGGTTTACATATTTTTGTTAAGAACTATATTTTTGTAATCACCTTAATTGCTAGGAACTAGTAATAAGTTGGTTAGGGGTTATGATGAATGGTTAAAAATGTATAATTATTTTATTATTTTTAATCATTAAGGCACCTTTATTAAATTAATTCCCCCACTTTATTTTTAATTGTGAATTAATGATATAATTTTACTTTATGTAGGATAATTCACAATGAGGATAAGAATTGGGCAACATAAGGAAAAAAAGAGGGAAAATTGAAGTCAAACTCAATTCTCAGCAAAAAACATGATGAGGCCAATGGAAAGGTGGTTTGTTAAATCAACACAACCAATAGAAGGATCTCACGTAAATCAAGGCTCAATTGGATGAATGAAGCAATAAAGAAATCCTATTGGATGGATGATGTTGGAACTACAAGGAACTTGCCTCAATTTACGCCTCAACAATCACTATAAATACATGTTAATCTGTTGAGGAGAAGGGAATTAATTTTGGGAAAAAAAGCACCTTTTAATACATATTATTTTCCTTTTGCTTTGATGATGTTCTAAATTTTCTTTGTTAAGGTCAGGGGTGAAAGCCTAATGTTTTCTTTATAAATATTTTATGATTCAATCATGGTTTTCAATGTCAAATTATTTTAATTGATTGATTTATTTATTTGGGAAAAGTTTTTTATAAAATAATTTGAAATTGAAAACCATGATTGAATCATAAAATATTTATAAAGAAAACATTAGGGTTTCACCCCTAACCTTAACAAAGAAAATTTAGAACATCATCAAAGCAAAAGGAAAATAATATGTATTAAAAGGTGCTTTTTTTCCCGAATTAATTCCCTTCTCCTCAACAGATTAACATGTATTTATAGTGATTATTGCGGCATAAATTGAGGCAAGTTCCTAGTAGTTCCAACATCATCCATCCAATAGGATTTCTTTATTGCTTCATTCATCTAATTGAGCCTTGATTCACGTGAGATCCTTCTATTGGTTGTGTTGATTTAACAAACCGCCTTTCCATTGGCCTCATTATGTTTCTATTGAGAATTGACTTTGACTTCAATTTGCCCTCTTCGTTTCCTTATCTTGCCCAATTCTTATCCTTATTGTGAATTATCCTACATAAAGTAAAATTATATCATTAATTCACAATTAAAAATAAAGTAGGGGAATTAATTTAATAAAGGTGCCTTACTGATTAAAAATAATAAAATAATTATGCATTTTAACCATTTATCATATAGCATCATATTTTCCTTTATCATTCTCATACTTTGTATCTATTTTTTTGCTTGCATTAAGGTTTGGCTCATCACACTTGATATCGTTAAACATTTTCTTACTTGATTATGTTCACTACCTCATGATTTGATTTGCTTCACATGTCATGTTAGTAGCCGAATTTATTAGTTCCATTTTGTATGTGTTGTATTAACCACTTACATATTAGGATCATGCATTTTTCTAACTATCTTCTTTTCTTCGGCTTGCCTCGTTTGAGTACTAGGTGAGCGTTTTTGCTTTATCATATTACATGTGTGTTTATGTTGCCATGTCAAGCATACTACCATGAGGCTACGTGTATTTGGCTTAAGTTGGAATGACTTTGATTATTGTACATATGAGTTCGTTTTTCCTTTAAGTTGCACATGTTTTTTTGAGAAAGCATGAAATCAAAGCATTCCAAAGTAAGTTACGTGGTCTATATTTGTTTGCTTCACATAGTAATGTTAGTATATTAAAAATCAGAACATGAGCATATAATGTCCATAAAATTCACATCATGATTTAGTAGAGGCCGATCTTTGATCGGGCGAGTGGGGTGCTCAGTTCATGACCTTCCCCTCTCACACCTAAATTTCCAAACTGAGACACTTTGGTTATAACGGACAAGTGGCCTTTGGCACGAGTCATGGATTTCCTAAATTTTCCAAAAATATTTAGGTGGCACTCTGAAATCTGGCAATGCAGTTCATTTTTGGCATCTATGATGATTAATGGATTTTCTAAGATTTACCGGATTTGGACTCTCATTCATTTTTCTATTTCACATTGCACTTGTGAAACCAGATTCAGAACCACAGGAGTCTAAATTGTAGGGCAGTTGCATCCGAGAAGACTAAACCCCTTTGAGGAGTGTGAAAAACCAGTTACAGTTTTTGGTGACTCTGCTGGAGAAATTAGAGAACTTGACTGGAACTTCATGATGTGAACTTTTATGTACATATATATGTTCATTGAATTGCATTTGCATGGTGCTCTTAAGTCACTGTGTTTACCATCTAATATCTTGGATGACTTGCCGAAGGCTTATCAAAAGCTAATCGGACGTACGCAATGTAACGTTAGGAAACACAATCCTTGGATCTGGGTTACCGCCGTACCGTTTGATCCTTCTTTCACTTTTCAATGTTAGATGTAAGAGGTATATTAGGTAACCTTGCTGAGGTACCTTTTCGACCAATTGGCCTAGTGCATATAGTAAGCTCTAGTGACTACTCAAAAAATAAGACAGGAGGCTCTCCCATACTGTGATACCACTTGTTTGAACCAGTGAAACTCTAGATCATTCCAAAGCTAGGACAGGGTAACACTAACCCCCTCATAAGGGTGTTTTTGTTCTCTTTATTTGCTATGTGCTATGCAGATGAGATCTATACAAGGGTTCCTAATATCAGTGGTTCAATTATATAAGCTGGTGGGGCAGAATTTAGTCGGGAGTACAGTCATTCTATTGAAAATTAGGCTAAGGTGCTGTCTATTTTCTCTTTTGCTAGGTAGTCCTGGAACCATAGCTTTAGAAGGCTCTGATATCCCTTAGGTACTCTGGCCTCGTGTTGGTAGACTTTGTCAGGTCAGAGATTTTGTTCAGAGACAGCCAATGTTTGCTTTGCTTTCGTCGATGGCGAGGCAAAGAAGGGCCAAACAGGGTTCACCGATTCCACTGTTTCGACATTCACCCGTTAGATCACCTCTCTTCAGTTCATCCCTGGCACAATCATCTACTCTTATCGTGGCTCAGCCTCCGACAAATCTAGAAGATTTATTAATCTGTCTTCAGCAATCAATAGATTCACTTAAGCATGAGATAGCCTGACAAACTGAGATATTACAGAAAATAATAGTCCTTTCACTATTCAACTTTAAAAATCTCCATGAAATTAGGGTTCAAATCGAGGATGCCATCAGACAAGGGATCATTGTGGAAGGTAATGAGCCTATGAGGAAGAATGTTGTTTGAAGTTTCAATGCTACTACCAATGGTAGCACAGCTGTGAAATGCTTAGAAGTAAATACTGTCACCAGTGCCATCAAAAACCCTTTTGCTGGTAATAGTCTAAAACCAACCACTTCAACTCAGCCCCAAGCCCGAAATTTCCATTCTCTTTACATGGATCTCTCTCAAGCCTTGAAAATTTTGCTAGAAAAAGGGCACCTAGAGCTCCTAGAACCCCGACCCCTCCCAAGTCCTTTTCCACCAAGACATGACCCCACTAAATATTGTGCCTATCATCAACAACACGTTAATGATACAAACTATTGCATCCATTTTTGTCATAAGATTTAGGATCTTATCGACGAAGAGATCATAGCTTCACCAAAAAGACCTCCTACCACCACCAACCCATTACCTCCACACCTCAACCAAATCCATACACTGCCATCCACTTACAACCCCAGCATATACATCACCCCAGCCCATTTAACCAAGCCTGAGATGTTCATTCCAGAAAGCACGGACTTGTGTATAATGGGTGCACTAGAACCCCAACCATCTCAAACCCTGAAACTTGAACCCCAATGATCTCAAACCCCAATCCTAGTCTAACCTAATTCAAAGAGCCCAACCCAACCAATTCATCAAGACCAAGTCGGTTCAAATACACTGCAGGCGCCAATGACCGAACCCATTACTTCTGAACTGATAAGCATGATTGAAGATCTTCAGAGAACTGTGGAAGATTTAGCCTTTGGGATCTTGGCTCCATCATTGACAACATCACATGTCCAAAATTTCACATCAAAAAGCTCCACAATCTTGGGGCGAGCTGTAACTGGAAAGGGCCAACCCGAAGTTATCTCAAGTTTGGGTGATGACATGGCAATAACAAATAGGCCTCACTCCAATATAGCCACCAAATTCCTTGGCAAAGCTGAAGCAAGTGGCAAGAGCAAAGCCGGGGCAAGTATTGATCCCTACACACATCCTCGGTGTCTATTGAGGCTTTGAAGGTCAAAGGGTTGAACAAGCAGCAAGTACTTGCAGTTGTTGCAAAGACTGCGGATGACACTTTTTTCGCTCAAGTTGGGGGCATTTTGAAATCTGGAATAAGCCATGAAAAGGGATGCCTTACCAAAAACACCCCTTTTAACTCTAATCTTACACCCGTAGGAGATCTCCAAACCCAATCAACACCTACCGACCCCTCTATCAATACTTCCAGGACTGGTAGCCACATCTTCAATCCCCTTTACATGACCTTGCTCAAAGCTCTCCAAATCCTCATAGCACAAGGCCATCTCAAACCCCTCAACCCTCGGCCTCTCCCAGATCGCTTTCCAGCTAGACATGATGCTGCCAAGTATTGTATCTTCCATCAACAACCTGGTCATGGCACTAATTGTTGTTTTCTTCTTCGTTATGAAATTCAAGACCAAATTGACAATAAGGCCGTTGCCCCACCAGGTCCTACAAAATCTGTTGGCGTTGGATCAATGAACTTAGGGGGATAATATGATTGGTTCTATGATTGGGGATGAATCACCTGCTGATGGCACGCATTTTACTCCAGATGTGGGGGGGTGGCACGCATTAATTTTAGCAATTTGAGAATGTTTTTTTATGTTTCTTTCTGGATTGGGTGTTGAGTCAGTCTTGTTGCGTCAAAGTTTGGTGATTTCAAGGGTGTTAACTCGGACATCACTGTCTTATTTTTGTGTTTGTCTTTTTCACTCTTTCTTTTGAGTTTGTTTCCATCATTGAGCTAGAAGTTCTGAATGAAACTACAATAAATTTCACCTATTTCTCTGTGCCTTTAACTCATTACATTGACCAAAGCTTTTCAAAACTGTTTCCACAACTATGGCAAAAACAAAGAGGAAGTGATTTTTCAGGATTTGCAAAATTAGATTGATTGGGAGGAAGAGAGGCATGCTAAAGACTTTAATGAATGAGATCATGTCTGTTAATGTGGATACTAAGAAGGATCCTAGCTTGGTCCAGATTGGTTTTACATTGTCTTCAAAGGAGCAACGGTCGACTGGTTGTTTTATTAAAAGATTTCAAAAACGTTTTGCGTGGCCCTACGAAGACATGCCTTGTCACGACCCAAACCTACCTCTAAAAGTTTGGTTCATGACCGGCCTGTACAAAGGCCTCAAAACAGAATTTTAAAATTATATTTAACTAAATACGGGGCCTTAAGCGGTAGCAATATCAATAAAAGACAACAACCATTGAGCTTGTGCATACATGATGACTTAATTAGACTTAAGCGTTTAAATACATTCCCAGATTTACATATACAATTACAGTATTAATATAGATCTCACACACACTTACATAAGACGTAATAATTTATATGACTCTCAACACAAATTAAGGCCTCCACACGGAGGCATACCCCAGGTGACTTGGCAGACAGGCGAACTTCAGTACAACTCTAGTGTCAATCTCTGATGGCTCACCTACAGAAATATACATAAAATGGAATGAGCAAGGCTCAGTGAATAATAGCAATGTAAGGAGGTTAATTAAATAAGCAAAACCTTGGATAAATTAAATAGACAGATATCAAACTATACACAGGTCTTATCCATAACTATATTTCAATACGGTCTCAGGCTCACATGTAATGCAGACTGGCTTCAAGCCCATATGTAATACAGACCGGCCTCAAGTCCATATAGATTACAAAATGACCTTAGGCCCAACATATTATGCAGAGCGGCCTCAAGCCTACAGATTATGCAGAGCGGCCTCAGGCCTAACAGATTACACAGAGCAACTTTAAGCCCAGATATGATACAGAATGGCTTTATACCCAGTTTTAACAAAACAGAATAATCCCAGATTCATAAGAATACCATTACACAATAGTGCACATAGATTTCCCTATGGTTTATTACAAGTCGACATAGTTATCTTGCGAATAACAGAACATTAATAATAACTATTAACAGAAGGAAAATGTATCACTACATTAATAGGGACAGAATAATTTACATCATAACGACCTCGGGCCCACGTCTATTACTAGGGACAGAATGACCTTAGGTCCATATCAATGCCATTATTCACTCATATCCATTAATTTAATTGAAGCACAATATCAATGGAATAGGCCATTCACAAATAACGATACATAAATCATAATCACAGGAAGTAAGTGAAACATATCATTACACTACTATTACTCACAGTGATCGGCTCCCAGTAGTAATGGGACGATGTCCTTGTCTCGACCTACAAGCACAGTGCACAACACATAATATGAGATCATAATCGATCCTTTACTTATTCTCTTTGATCATTTAATCAATTAGTCATGGTGGTACTGTAGACACACCATTTTTTACCGTCCTTAAGACTTGGACGTCACCGCTTGAACACTCGGTGATCATCCATGTTTGTGTTCGTCTTGAGTTCCCGGAGGCCTCGGCTACGCGCCTTGCCTCAGAATCTCTCGACTCGACCGTTTTGTGTCTGGTTTTGCACCAAACACTTGTGTTTTTGCTTTCGAGGGCAGGGAATGGCTTTTGGGACATCCCTACACTCCACCGGCCGTGGCTTGAGGCCACCGGCTGTGTCTTGTTGCCATCGGCCAAATGTAATGGCCGGCCGACCAATTTGACTGCCGGCCGACCGCTTTGATGGCTGGCCGGCCAAATGTGGTTTTCAACAGATATTTCTGTAGACAGCTGGCAGCTGTCATTCCAGGCCATACCCCAGCCCATGCCTGGACGTGGGACTTCTAAGGGGGCTGCAGATTGATATATCTATATCAATCAAGCTCTCTCAAAAGAGGAGAGGAACAAGAGGAAGAGAAAGAGATATACAACAAAAAGGAGCAAAAAATCTCTCTCTCTCTCTCTACATTTTTCTGCCTCTCTCTCTAAGGTTTAGGGCTTGTTTGTGCTCAAAAGTGCATTTTCTTTGCACTTTTGTATACAAACACCTAGTTCTCTACTCCCTTTATTGAGCTGAGGTCCTTGAAGGTGATTTTTGGGGTGATTTGAAGCATTTTCTTGGTCCAAAAGTTGCTGCTTTGCTGTTGTGCTAAAAGGGTAAAACTTTTGTCCCTTTTTTACCCCTTTTTTGCAAAGCTTTTTAGTCTATCTTGAATCTATTTTTGAGCTTAGTATATAACATAAAAAAGTCTTGTTTTTGAGTGCTCTAAATAGTTTGTTAAGGGTGTTTTAAGCTTTGGGGTTGTTTGACCCCTCTTAAGGCTTGTTTGGCCTTTGTTTTGTGCCATTTCGGTTGAGCTCCGGGACCATTGTGTTTGGGCCTCCTCACCACTGAAATCTTGAGGGATTTCAGAGGTGAGGATGGTGCCTTGAGGTCCTAGGAAGGAGAGGGCCACCCCCTCTCCTTGTTGTCCTTGAAAAGGGCCATTTTTGCCTCTTTAGTGAGCATCATGTTTAGGTTCATGTTGGCCATGCCTTAACTGATATTTATGCTTATTATGTCATGGTATAGTTCTGTTTTTAGTTGGTTTTATTACACCATGCTTGCTTAGCATACATGCCTTGTAATGCCATGTTTAGGTCTTAACATGCTCTAGGTTTTGGTCCTTGTTCTAGCATGATTTTGGCCAAGCTTTGTGAAGCTTTTGTGTTTATTTTAGCATGCTTAAGCTCTATTTTTGGTTGTTTTGGTCGATCATCACATGCTTAGTATAGCCACCTTGCATTTTGGCTTGTTAGCCTTGGTTGTGTGAGTGTGTAGCATGTGTTACTTGCAGCGTTTCAGTGATTTGGAACCACCTTCCATGTTATTTCAGTCCTTATAACATGCTTGTATGCTTGCCTTTGATGCCTCTTTGATGCCTCTAAGACGTGGTGTTGTATGCTCCATGTTTAAGCATTTGTGCATGCCCCCATGTGTAGATCATTTAGATGCCATCTAGGTGGTTTTTAGGACTTGTCTTTAGGACTATTTTGATCTATTTTGGTCATTTGCTTCATGTGTCATATGATCATGCTTTAGGTCCTTGGACCAATTACATGCTTTGCTTGCTTTGATTAGTTGTTTAGCACCTCTTTTCTATGCAATTTCAAACCTTAAGGTGCATGCCATTTGTCCATGATTGCATCCTCTTAAGTGTGCTTGAGAGTTACTTTTGATGGTTTAAAGTTTTAAGCCATGTTTGCATGCATGCTTATATATGTAGATACTTGGCTCATGACACATTGTTGCACACTTTTGTGTTGTTGCATTTGGCATGCTTTGTATCTAACATGTTGTCCATATTGCACCTTGCATGTGTGCATGTTGTTGTTACACTTTGCATGCTTGGTTAGTTGCATCTTTGCATTACTTGAT
>NW_021025190.1:479900-493854 GCF_004153795.1 Camellia sinensis
GCGTGCCATAAGGCTGACCGGTTGTGGGCTCTGACAGTATGGCAACACAAACCCCAGTTTTACCGGGGAACCCTTTTCGACCATTCGACCTAGTGCATATTCGGATCCATAGTGACCATTCCAAGTTAGGACAGGTTGCTTACCCGATGTTAGGTTGTTTGAAAACTGCTGCGTGCATAGTGAAACCCTAGCTCCTGACAAAATAGGACAGGGAAACCCTACCCCTCTATAGGGGTGTTTTGGCTCTCTTTACTTGCTATGTGTTTTTAGAGTGTATCTATGCAGGGGAACACACATATCAGTTCACAAGTTTGAGTATCAGACCTGAGGGCATCAGTGTTAGTTTATGAGAATCAGTTATATCTGTGGGTATCCGATTCAGTATTTTGGGGGCAGTGATTTTGGGCAAAAGTGATCAGTAGTAGAGTACAGCTATTCAACTATACTAGCGTCCATTCTGATTGGTCCGAAATGCTGCATGTTTTCTCTTTCAGTTCAGAGAGTTGATACAGAATAGCTAGAATTCCTCATTGCTGAGACAAGACAGATATCTGATTCATCAGTCACCGTTCAGTACAGCGAACTTATCATGACGCAGAATTCAGACGAGATTGTGGTTATGACGGCCGCATCAGACCAAGGAATCACTCTACAAAGCGAGACCAATGTCGATGTACCGCATCTACCTAGGTCGCCTGTCGCGCACCCGGTCTGGACCCCCCAGCTGTATCAGGCTCGTGAGCCCACCACATTTGAATTGATGGGAATGATAGGCGACCTCCAGAGATTCGTGGCCGATCTGGCCTATGGAATGTCGGCTTCGCCGCCAGCGGCACCGTATGCCGGGAATTTCATACCACAGGAGCCCTCGCTACTGGGGCGGATTGTGATAGAGCTCAGCCAACCAGAGGTTGCCTCCAGCTGCAGCAACGACGTGTCAGCAACAACTGGGCTTCGCTCTGATGTAGTAACCCAAACCCCCGATCAGGCTGAGGCCAGAGGCAAGAACAAAATGAAGGCAGATGCCGATCTCATTGAACAACTGTTGTGGGCAGTCGAGGCTTTGAAAGCCGAGGGGATGAGTAAACAACAGGTATTTGCAGTCGTAGCTAAGGCTGTGGATGACGTTTTCCCCACTCCAACCGAAGGCAGTACAAGCCGGGTGAAAAATCGGGATGGGCCCCGTCATGCCAAGACAGTCCCTGTCATCCCTAACCCTGTACCAGGAAAAGATCAGAAAGCTAAGGCAATGCCTGCCGACCCTTTCGCTAGTACGTCTAGCAAGAACCCTCAGACTTCCAAATACCTGCCTCGAGGGCGCAAAGCCTTTCATGCCCTCTAGATGCCTCTGTCTAGGGCATTTCAAATATTGGCTAAAAAGGGGCATCTTAAACCCCTCGAGCCTCGGCTTCTCCCAAAGAATCTCCCTCTCTCGCATGATGCTACCTTATACTGCGCGTACCACCAACAGTCTGGTCACGGTACCGATGGTTGTTTCCGCCTTCGTCATGAAGTGCAAGATTTGATCGACAATGAGGTCATCCTCCCGCCTACCTCAGCAAAGTCTGTTACCACTGAGCTGTTGGACTTCGAGGATACTGCAAGTTTGTGATCAGGGGTTGGACCACCTGCGGGCGGCGCTCGGTGTATTTTGGATGTGGCGTCTGGCACGCATTTTTGGAGCATCTGTGAACGCTAGTTTTATAAATCCTGGCTTGCGTGTCGAGTTAGTCTTTTGTTTTGTTTTGAGTCTGTCTCATTGTCTTGAGTTAGTCCTTTTGCTTATGGGTCTGTCTTGTTGTAGCGAGTTAGTCCCCTTTGTATAGAATGTCGGGTGATTCCGGAGCTGTTGCCTCGAACACCGTTTTGTTTTGTAATTACCCTTTTGCTTTCTTTTGAGTCTGTCTCTGTCGTGGAGCCAGTTGCAACCAGGGAATCTGAATGAAACAGCTGCGGCTATCATGTTTCCATGCTTACTACTATTCTGAATTAGTTGTGCCAGGGGGCTTGAATAGAACAGCAGTACATTCCACCTGTTCTCTTGTGCCCTGAAAATCATTGCATTGACCTAAGTTTTTCAAAGCTGTTTTTGAACATTGTGATGAAACGAAGAGGAAGGAATTCCTCGTGTTTTTGCAAAAATTTGATCATTTGAGAGAAAGAGAGGCATGCCAAGCCTTTAATGATCGAAATCATGCTTGTCAGCGTGAGTACTGAGAAGGACCCTGGCTTGATCCAGACTGGTTCCACACTATCTTCAGCGCGAGCGATTTGTCGCTTCTTTAAAAACTTTCAAAAACAAAATATTTTGCGCAGTCCTGCGAAGACCTGTGTGGAATCACTCTTGAGATTATGAAGCTTAGGATCGCTCTCAGCCTCAAGACCCGATCCCTTGTTTTAAAGCCTTGAACCACAATTCAGAGTGTTCAACGATCGACCATCAAGAGAGGCCTGTGTGGCCAGATTGGAAGCAGCCCTCGAACAAGAGGCACCAAAGTCAGATCAAGAAGATCAGATCTCATCAGAAGAAGCTTGTGAAGCTAGAACAAAGGTACCCCTCCAACTAGGGGCAAAAATGTCCGATGTGCTCGAAGAGCCGAAGAGGGGTCCTTCAGCAAATCGATACAACAGCCATTCTCCTGGACACAGATGGCTTCGAAACCCTAAGACCATTTGGCATGGACTTGTTACACTTTTACCCTTTGAGAGGCTCGCTGGGCCAAAAACCCGGAAGGGCGACCCAGGCAAAAATTAGAGCAAGAGAAAATACAAAAAAAAAAAATGCAAAAGAAATAAAAAAGAAAAATACAAAAAAATGAAAAAAAAAGAAAAAAGAAGAAAAGAAATGAAAAGAATTGAAGAACATAGCTCGTAATGTTGAAAACCCGGAAGGGCGACATTGGCAAAAGTTAGAGCATAAAAAGGAGAGGTTAAATACCCGAGTGTACCTTAACCCCGAACTACGTAAGGCTTGATTCCCATGTTTGGGATACGTAGGCAACTTCATCCTGAAGTCTAGCCATCAACACTTTCAAAGTGACTGTGTCCATATATTGGTTTTGACCATCTTCGTCTTCTCTGTATCCGAGAGTTCAGTTGCGATCATCACTAATAAGGACTGACTACAGTATGCTGCGGCATTATCCAGACAAGGGGCAACTTTCCGTTGCCATAAGTCACCATTCAAACTAGGGGCAACTTTCCGTTGCCATGCAGCATCCTTCGAACAAGGGGCAATTTTCCTTCGGATCTGAGGTTGTGCATCTCAAGCGTAGGTTCCGTGCTCGTTGAGCATTGGCCATTTGCAAAAATAGTTTTTGAAATTTTTTTACTGAGGTTGACCATTTTCTCGAAAATTATTTCATTTTCCAAAACTGGACCATTTTCTTGGACCCAAAAAAGGAGAATTTTCAGTGCTCATAGCCTGACTTGCATGATTTTCAAATCAAAAATCGAACAAGTATGTTAATCTGACTCTCATTCTGGCTAAAATTGTTTTAGTAGAAAACCAAAACAAAAAATGATCAAAATGATGAACTAGGGGCACAGTTGAGTCAGGTGTTCTGTCTTTACCCCGTGGTTAACATTCCTTGCCATAAGGACACTCTACCCGCTAGAAAGGGCACAATTGGAGCTGTCATTAAAGGGCTGAAAGCTCTCTCAACCTCCGAGCACCAAGTGCGAAGCACGAATTGGAATGGATCAAGATTCTTCATTTCCCATCCGGGGCATCGACCAAGCGTCACCAGAAGGAATAGCTGCGAGCTGATACGGTTGAGCATGAACCCACAACTTTCTATTCATCCATTAAACACCCCGGGAGGGATAAAAAAATGAGAGAATAAAGAATAGATGGGTGTAAGTTGAGAGAAAAAGTAAGCAAAAAGGGTTTTGAGAGAAAAACCGAGCTTGAGTGCCAGAGGGATGTCAGGATCACAAATAAGAAAGGGTGGGAAACAATACCCAGAGAAACTGGCTCCTGGCGAACTGAGAGGTCTCTTGTCTTTATAACACGTCTGTGTGTCGTGTCTTTTGTTTTGTTTACCTCAACTTTTGTTTTGAGTCTTTTTCAAGTGTTACTCGACGTGTTTAGGTTGTGTACCTTTTGTTGAGTCATAGTATGCTGTGTTCAGTTGTAGGCTCAATACCCGACTGAGGACCCTTTTCTCATTTTCAAAAAAATCGTTTTGTGCTCAGAATGCTGTGCCATTCTGCACATTTGTGCAAAAACATGATTTGGTTCTTTCATACAAACTGCAGGGTCCACCCCCGATAAGTGTGAACAGGAAAACACTGGGCCTCTTTGAAGCTTCTAGGTTTCAGATCGTATCTGAGTGTGCTTCAACTTCAGTAGATTCAACCCTCATGGTCCGTTTTGTCAGAATTGGGCTGTTTGTTCAGGATCCGCTGTGTGCAAAATGAACCAAGTGCTGTGTTATGAGCTGTATGCAAATTAATCCCCAGTAGAGTATGAGCCGAGTGTTCAGAATGTGCAGTGGTTGGTATGGTTTGTTTTTGCTGTTGGTTGGTTCGTTATCTGATTATTACAATGCAAGTGTTCAATTTTCAGACAACAAATCAATTTCATTTCATTTGAGATGTAACATGATGCAATGCGATGCAATATATGAAATATACAAATGCAACACTTTTTCAGACAAAAAGTTTGTTTCATTTCATCATCTTTTTCAAGTACATGGTTTTAGAAATAAAAATCTGCCTGCGGCAGTACAAGGTACTCTAGCTACCAGCAAAAGGTACAAAAGAAAAATAAGAGAAAAAAAAAAAGAAAACAAAGAAAAAAAAACAGCAAAAGGCCTGGATCAATGACAAAAGGCCGTGGGTCTAGGGGTCTGTCCTCGTCCTCTTCCTGGACGAAGGTCCAGGAGCATCATCAGCGCTGTCATTTGAGTCAGAGTCCGAGCCATCTCCGGTCTCCTCCGACGACGATTCTGCCTCCGCCTCTGTCTCCGCCTCAGACTCGTCATCGTCTGGAACTGGCGCCCGTGAGCTACTCCCGACATGGGTGCGTCCCGCCTTGGTGCGGGGGTATACTCTCCCATCTCCTCCGGTAGGAACAGAAGGTCCAGCTGGGGCACCTCCTACGGCAGGGATCTGGAAGGGATGCTGAAAAGTACAAAAAGCGAATGCATCAGTGTACTATGAACAGAGTATCAGTGCAGAATGCAGTGTATGAGTACAGTGTGTGAATACTGTGAACAGAGTATCAGTGCAGAATGCAGTGTATGAGTACAGTGTGTGAACACTGTGAACAGAGTATCAGTGCAGAATGCAGTATATGAGTACAGTGTGTGAATACTGTGAACAGAGTATCAGTGCAGAATGCAGTGTATGAGTACAGTGTGTGAATGCCATGAGCAGTTTATTAGTACAGAATACAGTGCATCAGATGCTGTGAGGGCAGTATGTCAGGTGTCATTTTGTGTGTCAGAGTATGTGAAACAGTCTATGTATGGCTCGAGACCGCAGTCAGAAGGACATACCGGAATGCTATAAATGGATAGAAGGTCGAGGCTCTGCTGGAGCATCCCTATCACTGAAGCGGTCAGCTCCAAGGACTGGCGAGTGTACTCAGAAGAGGCCTACAAAGCTATTAAGAAGCATCAATATTCTGCGGAATATCAAATCAAATGAAATGAACTAACTATGCGGAGTGCAATATGTAGTAGTACATACCGGAGGCAGGTCGTAGAAACTGACCAACTCGTGATCAGGCAGAGGGGGAGCAATAGGGATCTGGTAGGTCGCCCCGCCATGCCCTCTGCATGTCATCGCCGTGGGCAGAGCAGGCCAACCAGCCCCCCGCCCTCTCTGAACTCCACTCTTGCTGCGGACCTGAGCCCTCTTCGATGCTCCTGCCCCAGCCCCCGCTCCTGCCCTAGCTACCGACACCGCGGGTCTCTCTCTCTCAGCTCGACGGCCACCGCTCAGAGGCTGCATAATGTAGGTCTGGACGTACTCTCTGTAGTCGCCCTCGCCCCTAAAGCATTTCGCGTCCCAGCCGGTCATGTAATCGGCCATCTCCTGGGCGGTGAACCTCTCGGTGTCCCTCATGTGGGTAGGAGGCGGACCCGGAACTATCTGCTCTGGCAAGCCCAGGGTCTTGCGTAGGAAACGCTCACCCAAATACCAAGCCCGACAGACTAGGCCCTCCGGCAGGATCCGGAAACGTGCAGTCTCCTCTGCCCCGGCAAACCGATCTCGAATCGTCGCAGGCAATGGAGCCCAAGGCTGCCAAGTGATCTGTAAATGACATGTAGTTTGTTATCTACTAATATTGACAATACAATGTAAAGAGAAGCTTAAATAAACCGCAAGTAAAACATACCTCTGCGGGGGTAATAGTGTCAAAGTAGCAGCGGAAAAAGATGAATGTCTCCCGCGGCCTCCGCACGCACCTTACATCAAAGCGACGTGAAAATGGGACGACGAGAGGGGTCTCTACGTCTGGCACTGGGGCGAGTCTCGGAAAGTAGGCGTAGACCCACAACTACAGAGCAAATACCAGAAGGGTTATCAGATAAAGCAGAACACAGAATAAAGCAGAAATTGCAGGACCGTGTACTGTGCAGTGTGTTGAGCAGAGTGTACAGTGTGAGCAGTGTACAGTCAGTATAAAGCAGGGTATATATGTGTGCTGTGTGTGCAGTATACGATCAGCATGAAACAGAAAGTACGGTGTGTGCAGTGTACAGAGTACAGAAATGTAAAGCAGAAAAAGGAAAATGTACCTCCCAAGCGCGCCAATAGCCTCCGAGAAACTGCCCACTGCCACAGGAAGCTGAGCTCATGTACCCATAGAGAGTGGCCAAAGCGGCGCCGCCCCAGTCGTAGTGCAGGATCTGCCTGACATCCACCAGTGCACTAAGCAGGCAGAGAGGCATAGTGTTCGCCCGGTCGGCGAAAATGGTAATCCCAAACAGAAACATGAGAAAGCCGCGTGCGTATCTCGTCACAGCCTCCTGAGTCATCGGAGCCTCCTCGGTCAAAGCTGGCTGGACCCTAAACTGGACCTCGAACCAGGAATATCGAACGAAGCCGGGACGCGCAAAAGGCGGCACCTCACCGAGCAGATGGATCTGAGCAGCCGTCCATTCATCCATATCAATATCGAAGAGGATCGGATCACCCCCTACCCCGATGCCTGTGAGCATCGAGAAATCGTAGGGAGTCATCGTCATGTCTCCCATGGCAGAAAGGTGGAATAAGTCGATGGTGTCCCACCACCTCTCTCCTAGAGCGGCAATGAGGGGCCTGCTCGCCGTCAGTCTGGAAAGCCCTCTGCAAAATGCGCCAAAGCCGGCCTGGTCCATGATGTGGCGAACCGTGTCGGGTAACTCTGCATACCAATCCCGAGCGGCAATATTCCCATACCCCCGGACGGTATGGGAATCTCCCTGTTTTCAAGCAGACAATGGTGAAGAAACGTTTAAAGTACAGTTTTGAAAAGCATTCAGATTTGGTAGTGAACTACAACGTGTGATGTGTCAGTGTGTTTGCATGGTTTGTTGTAGATACAGCATGTGTGCACATTTTCCAGATTCAAACAGATATTAGGTGCCGGTGTGCTCGTAGTGAACTACAGTGACTGATGTGTCAGTGTATTTGAGTGGTTCAGGGCGAGTGCAGTGTGTGTGCACGCGTTCAGATTCAAACAGATAACAGTTGCAAGTGTGTTCACAGTCGATTACAGTGTACAGTGCCTCAGTGCATTTGGGCTAAGAAGTTAAAGAGCATAATCAATTATGGCAGCTAAAGTGTTCTACATTGCGGAAAGTAAAGCAGAGGGAAGAATGTTACCTCGGAAGCGCCGAAGGACAAATGAGATGTAAGCTCGCGCAAGAGAAGCTCTGGAGGCACGCCCCTCTCGAAGCTCCTGAACTGGCGCAGTCCATCAGGAGGCAAGATATGAATCGCCGGCCGGTAGGTCGCCGGGTCGAACGGGCGGACGCTCAAGGGGAGGAGCTCGACCTCTGGATCGATCTCATGCTCTGGGGGAGTCCCGCCCCGTGGAATATCACCCGCCATGTCAAAAGTGGTGCGAAACTGGCCGAAAGAGTGAAAATCGGGCAAGAATATGAAAAGTCAACCGAAAAGTCAACCCCGAGAGGGTGGAAAATGGCCGGAAAAGCCAGGAAGTGAAAAAGGTATAGGAATTGAGAGGAAAACGAGGGGAACAAACCCCAAAAAGTGGAAATGGCAAAGGAAGCACCGAAACAAAGAAATGTTCGGTTCAAAATGTTTGAAACGCGAAGAACTTCGCGAATCCAACAACGAAACGGGCGCAAAAACACGAGAAAAACGAGGAACGAAGGAAGAAAAATGTCCTAGAGAGAGGGAGGAAGCATTTTCGGCTAGAGAGAAATGAGAAAAATAGGGTTTGAAACCCTATTTTAAAAGACCCGAGGTGAAAAGTCAAAACTGCCCCGATTCAGGCATTTTTGGCCGGCCGGCCAAATTTTTGGCCGGTGATGTTTTTTGGTGGCCGGTGGATGGCCGGTGGCTTCCCCTTCCGGCCGGTGAGCATCCTACAACCTTGTTTGGGTTAGATCTGTGGTTTGGAACCTTTATTGTTCAAGATAGTACAAGAAAAGGCATTTCCGAAGCTCAACCGGCCTCCGTTTCAACCTCGGACTGTGTCTTCTGTGCGTGGCACTCGAATTCGTGCAAGGTGTATCCTTTTGGTATCCTTTTTATCTCTTACAAGGTTCGAAAGTTGCCCCACATGGGTTACGTTGCAACACTCTGTCGTGAACGCGCACTGATTTTGCGTCATTTCTGTCACGTCATTGCACACACATCTTGCATTGTCATGCACATGCATAATCATGCATTCAAAATAACAAAATTCATGCATTTGACGGTCTGGCGAGACCTTAAACCCGCTCGGTTGCATTGTCATGCATATCAAAAGACGTGCGTTGTCACGCACTTACATCAACATGCATTGTCATGCATCTCAAAAGCCGCGCATTTCGAAATCATGCATTTGACGGTTTGGCGAGACCTTAAACCCGCTCAGTTGCATTGTCATGCATATCAAAAGACGTGCGTTGTCACGCACTTACATCAACATGCATTGTCATGCATCTCAAAAGCCGCGCATTGTTGCGCATTTCGAAATCATGCATTTGACGGTCTGGCGAGACCTTAAACCCGCTCGGTTGCATTGTCATGCATATCAAAAGACGTGCGTTGTCACGCACTTACATCAACATGCATTGTCATGCATCTCAAAAGCCGCACATTGTTGCGCATTTCGAAATCATGCATTTGACGGTCTGGCGAGACCTTAAACCCGCTCGATTGCATTGTCACGCATATCAAAAGACGTGCGTTGTCATGCACTTACATCAACATGCATTGTCATGCATCTCAAAAGCCATGCATTGTCGCGCATTTAGAAATCATGCATTTGACGGTCTGGCGAGACCTTAAACCCGCTCGGTTGCATTGTCATGCATATCAAAAGACGTGCGTTGTCACGCACTTACATCAACATGCATTGGCATGCATCTCAAAAGCTGCGCATTGTCACGCATTTCGAAATCATGTATTTGACAGTCTGGCGAGACCTTAAACCCGCTCGGTTGCATTGTTATGCATTTCAAACGACGCGCGTGGTTGCGCATTCGGGTTCACATGCATTGTCATGCATATCAAAAGACGTGCATGGTCACGCACTTACATCAACATGCATTGTCATGCACTCCAAAAGCCGCGTGTTGTCACGCATTTCAAAATCATGCATCATTGCAAAAAAATGCATATGCCATGCATCATTGTAAATAATGCATATGCCATGCATCATTGTAAATAATGCATATGTCAGGCATCATTGTAAACATGCATATGTCATGCATCATTGTAAACATGCATATGTCATGCATCATTGTAAATAATGCATATGTCATGCATCATTGTAAACATACATATGTCATGCATCATTGTAAATAGTGCATATGTCATGCATACCACTGTAAATAATGCATATGTCATGCATCTTACTGTAAATATTCCATTCCATTGCATATTGTACATATCGCATTGTAGTTTGCATGTATTCACTGAATCACCCCCATCTATGGCTTGCACCTTTCCATGTTGAGCTTGGTCTGGTATGTGCCCACACTTTTCACATCGAAGCACAGTTCTGCATGTGTACGCGCCTATTCCACGCTGGTATGTTGGTTTAAGGGTTGCGGCACCGTTTCTATGTTAGATGCGGTTTGTTTGTGTACATTCCTTTCCTAGGCAAGATTTGGTTTCGCCCGCGTGCCTTATCCATTATAAATATTCCATTCCATTGCATATTGTACATATCGCATTGTAGTTTGTATGCATTCATTGCATCACCTCCATCTATGGCTTGCGCCTTTCCATGTCGAGCTTGGTCTGGTATGTGCCCACACTTTTCACATAGAAGCACAGTTCTGCATGTGTACGCGCCTATTCTACGCTGGTATGTTGGTTTGAGGGTTGCGGCACCGTTTCTGTGTTAGATGCGGTTTGTTTGTGTACATGCCTTTCCTAGGCAAGATTTGGTTTCGCCCGCATGCCTTATCCATTATAAATATTCCATTCCATTGTATATTGTACATATCGCATTGTAGTTTGCATGCATTCATTGCATCACCTCCATCTATGGCTTGCGCCTTTCCATGTTGAGCTTGGTCTGGTATGTGCCATTACGTTTCACGTCTATACACTCATATTCTGTATGACCGTTCTATGTTAGACGTGAGTTTGTGTGTGTCCATTGCGCTTTCCTCGGCAAGATTTGGCTTGCTGCTTCATATACCATTGTTAAATCATTGTAGGGTAATTTCTTTGCTTCATCCCAGCATAGCTATTAAGTTCAAACACAATAAAGTGTTCTTTCCCTTACCGACTGGCTTCCGGCTTACCCAACTCTAGTTAGTCTCATTCCACACCAACGATTATTTCTGTGATCCTCAACATCATCTGTACATGTGTACAGCGCACTATTCCACGGTTTGGTAAATGTTGTTTGGGGGTTAAGCACATTTCTATGTGACGGATTATATACGTTCAACAATCACATACATATTTTGACCATTTGTGTCGGCTTTTAACCGCTCAGATTTTGATTAAAATCGATTCAATTGCATTGCATTTTCCATCTTGCCTTACTATACAAGTTTTGTACTATCCATAATCATTTTTGGCACCTCTTAATTTGCACTCATTGCTAACCATATCTCACTTGTTAAGCTTGGCTTTCTTTTCAAGCACGACTAGGTGGTTGTACGGTTCATTGAAGGCTGGTGCATTTCCAGACGAACCGCACAGCGTATTGTATCCTCGTAGGAGGAGGCCTTTAGAATTACATAATTCTCTTACATCCTTTCTGCATTGTAGTGTAGTTTGGTGTATGCTAGCTTAAAACTGTCGCATGTTATGCTTCGTTACAGCTTTCTTTGCATGATCATAAGTTATGCTCGGCTCTGTGCATTGTCTTGCATTTTGCCCCTGCCTTCGGGAGCATATCTTTGTAGCTTGTATGCTTTGTCTAAGTCTTCGGCCTTGTCAAAAATGGGTCGTCTCTGGGCTTTGACATTCACTCCCGTCATTGTTATGACTTTCGAGTTCTGTCAAAGAGGGGCAACTGTAGACACACCATTTTTGACCGTCCTTAAGACTTGGATGTCACCGCTTGAACACTCGGTGATCATCCATGTTTGTGTTCGTCTTGAGTTCCCGGAGGCCTTGGCTACGCGCCTTGCCACAGAATCTCTCGACTCGACTATTTTGTGTCTGGTTTTGCACCAAACACTTGTGTTTTTGCTTTGGAGGGCAGGGAATGGCTTTTAGGACATCCCTACACTCCACCGGCCATGGCTTGAGGCCACCGGCCGTGTCTTCTTGCCATCGGCCAAATGTGATGGCCGGCCGGCCAATTTGACTGCCGGTCGACCACTTTGATGGCCGGCCGGCCAAATGTGGTTTTCAACAGATATTTCTGTAGACAGCTGGCAGCTGTCATTCCAGGACATACCCCAGCCCATGCCTGGACGTGGGACTTCTGAGGGGCTGCAGATTGATATATCTATATCAATCAAGCTCTCTCAAAAGAGGAGAGGAACAAGAGGAAGAGAAAGAGGTATACAACAAAAAGGAGCAAAAAATCTCTCTCTCTCTCTCTCTGCATTTTTCTGCCTCTCTCTCTAAGGTTTAGGGCTTGTTTGTGCTCAAAAGTGCATTTTCTTTGCACTTTTGTATACAAACACCTAGTTCTGTACTCCTTTTATTAAGCTGAGGTCCTTGAAGGTGATTTTTGGGGTGATTTGAAGCCTTTTCTTAGTCCAAAAGTTGCTGATTTGCTGTTGTGCTACAAGGGTAAGACTTTTGTCCCCTTTTTTACCCCTTTTTTGAAAAGCTTTTTAGTCTATCTTGCATTTATTTTTGAGCTTAGCATATAACATAAAAAAGTCTTGTTTTGAGTGCTCTAAATAGTTTGTTAAGGGTGTTTTAAGCTTTGGGGTTGTTTGACCCCTTTTAAGGCTTGTTTGGCCTTTGTTTTGTGCCATTTCGGTTGAGCTCCGGGACCATTGTGTTTGGGCCTCCTCACCACTGAAATCTTGAGGGATTTCAGTGATGGGGATGGTGCCTTGAGGTCCTAGGAAGGAGAGGGCCACCCCCTCTCCTTGTTGTCCTTGAAAAGGGCCATTTTTGCCTCTTTAGTGAGCATCATGTTTAGGTTCATGTTGGCCATGCCTTAACTGATATTTATGCTTATTATGTCATGGTATAGCTCTGTTTTTAGTTGGTTTTGGTACACCATGCTTGCTTAGCATACATGCCTTGTAATGCCATGTTTAGGTCTTAACATGCTTTAGGTTTTGGTCCTTGTTCTAGCATGATTTTGGCCAAGCTTTGTGAAGCTTTTGTGTTTGTTTTAGCATGCTTAAGCTCTATCTTTGGTTGTTTTGGTCGACCATCACATGCTTAGTATAGCCACCTTGCATTTTGGCTTGTTAGCCTTGGTTGTGTAAGTGTGTAGCATGCATTACTTGCAGTGTTTCAGTGGTTTGGAACCCCTTACCATGTTATTTCAGTCCTTATAATATGCTTGCATGCTTGCATTTAATGCTCCTTTGATGCTTTAAGAGGTTGTGTTGTATGCTCCATGTTTAAGCATTTGTGCATGCCTCCATGTGTAGATCATTTAGATGCCATCTAAGTGATTTTTGGGGCTTGCCTTAACATGATTTGGGACTGATTTGATTCATTTTGATCATTTGCTTCATATGTCACATGATCAAGATTTAAGCCCTTTGGCTTGTCTTGGATTTTGGGTTTTATTTGCATGCCATGTCTATCTTGTTTACTTGGTTTGGCACCATTCTTAACATGATTTTCAAAGCTTAATGTGCATGCTATATGTCCATGTTTGCATCCTCTTAAGTGTGCTTGAGAGTTGCTCTTCAATGCCTAAGTGTTGGTCCTTGTGTGCATGCATGCTTGCATGTTATTTGGTCATCATTCCCTTAGCATTTGGCCACTGTTTTGGGCCTAGTATAAGGCTGTCCAAATCAGTTTAAGACCACCCCATGCATGTTGATGCATGCTCACCTTGTGTGTTGTTGCATACTAGTGTGTTGTTGCATGATTGAATGAAGCCACATGCTTGCTTGCATGCTTGAACGTCCATATTGTGTCTTGCATACTTGTAGGTTGCATTGCTTCATGCCTTACATGCTTCTTTACTTAGGTTGTGTGCCTAACCTACATTACACATTGCATTGCCATGTTGCATACTAGCCTCCATACCTAGGATGCATTGCATTGGCATGCATGCTTCACCTCTTGAGTTGAGTATGATAGAGGTTGAGCCCCCTTTGCTTGATTATGTGCATTGCATTCCATATCAAAAAGCATACTTGGTTCCTTGGGCCATCATGCATGGAAA
>NW_021025190.1:494307-517910 GCF_004153795.1 Camellia sinensis
ATTTATGCTTTAGCATACCGCATGCGTATGAGTATTGCCATAACAACATGATTACCATGAGGCTAGCTGCTTATGTGTATAACTGCTTGAATGCCTGTGGGTGGAGGTCGAATTACCTAAATTGGAATAATGCATTAAAACTGTGAGTTTTAAGCCCACTTGAGGGTGGCAAAAACCTGCATTTCAGCCTACTTGCGAGTAGCAAACCATTTTCAAAAACAAACATGAAATGTTTTGTTCCAATTTAGGCGATTTGGTCTATACTTATTTGCTGTGCGCATAACATAGTAATTCTAGGCTAATAACCAGAATAAGAACACATAACGTTTTCAAAAATGGATATCACGGTTAGTAGAGGCCGATCTTCGGATCGGGCGAGAGGGCGTGCTCATAGCTGACCTTCCCCAATCGTACCCAAGCTCTCGAGCCGAGGCAACTTTGGTGATGACGGACACGTGGCCTTTGGCACCGACTCAGGGTTTCCTAAATTCCCCCAATTCTCCCATTAAAAAATATTTAGGTGGCGACTCTGTATCTGGCAAAGCAGTCCATGTTTGGCACTTTTTTTCAAAAATCTGTTTCTCAAAACGATTTGCTGGATTTGGACTCTTTGGTTCAGATTAAGGACCGTGACACAAATTGAATCCGCACTGTAGTGAGGCCCACGGGCACGTCTACAGGTACCAAGCTCATTATTCCTTAATAAGTTATAATCCAGGTCTCAGAAAATAGGAGGAATCGATGGAAAATGGTTTAAGCAAAGAAACGGCACAAACCGGTAAACATAAAGTGAACAGTCATCACTAATTTGGGCATAACTATTTCTGTACTTAGAATTTGGGAGTGAGACCACCACCATTGGAAACTAGGCTTCTGGGGCTTGATTTTAGGCTCAAGAATCGTCTAAAACGGAGTCCGGATGAGGGAGATATGCCTATTTGAAGTTACCAGGTATAAGCTGAAACAGGATTGGCCGCACGTGCGCCCAATTTGACCGCTCGTATGGCCCAAATCCGCTCGAGCGGAAAAATCGGCCGCTCGAGCACCCAAAGAGCATAATGAAAACCTCTATTTTTCTTCATGTTCTGCTCGTGTGGTGCTCGTGGCCGCTCGTGCGGTCTGGGAAAAATCAAACAGTCCGAAAATGGTGTATAATTTGGAACCTCTCCTTTTCAAAACCAAACCTCAATTTCATGTAAATCAAAGCCTAAAACTCTTTAATACATGTTAAATTTCACATTATTAGCTTCCATCAAAGATCATAACCCCAAAATACCACTCAATTTCTCAATCACAAGAACAAGATTAAAAACTGAAACACAAAAATATAGAGTGGACATGGTTTGGGGTCCAAAGTTCACTTTCATGGTGGAATTCTTCTTTAGCCTCTTGAAGAACCATAACCCATACACACAATCATAGATAACCCAAGAACTCACTCTTTAGCTTATGATCTTCAAGTGTTGAGAGGGAGAATCTTACCTTAACCCTTTTCCATCACTTGTTTTTGCATAACTATGAAGAATTCAAGCCAAGTCTTTGATGTCTTCTTCCATTTCTTCTCTTTGAGTTCTCTCTCCCCCTCTCTCTCTCACGTATCATCCTTCCTCCTCCTCTAGATATTTTTGGGTTCCAAGAGATGAGTTCAACTCCTCCTCTCACATACATATATATATTTAAATATACACACACATAAGTTTAACACAATAGGGAGGGCCAAATGCGGCCTTACGAATCGCACGAAATCAAATTTCAATTAAACTTCCCAGGTGACTCTAAAAATTGTGTTGATCATAAATATGTCCTCTGTTCTGGTTTCTGAAGCCTCTAAGCCCTTCAATTTGTAGTACAAAATTAACCACCCAAACGTGCATTAACGAATCAGATAAATTAGATTTCTAATTAATTTTCCCAAATAGTTCTAAAAATTCCCATTAACATACCCAAGTACTCAATTTTGATTTCTGAACTCGTAAAGGTCGGTAATTTCAATTCTAAAGCCGTAGCTCAACACATAATTCCTCAATTCGAATAGATATCACTAAATTAAAATGCATTGACCACAAGGACATAAAAGTAATTTCGAGTATGGATTTTGGGGTCGTTACATGCCTAGACTTGATCTTGAGATTGTATAACATAGGATCACTCTCGACCTTGAAACTCAACCCCCTAGCTTTCAAACCTTGATTTAGAATGTTCAAACGATCAACCAAAATATGAGGCTTGCATGGCCAGATTGGAAGCCACTCTTGAGCTAGGGGCAACAAGGTCAGATGTGATCGAAGGAAGCTTGCATAGCTGGATTAGAAGCAGCCCTTGAACTAGGGGCAAAAAGGTCAGATGTGATTGAAGATTCAACACTGGGTCATTTCTTAAGACAATGAAGACCAACAAGAAAGCCAAATCCCAGAATTTGAGAGAAAAAGATTTATTGCTGAAGGACAATCGAGTTCCTATCCACGACATTAGGGGTAAATTCAAACTCAATTAGATAGACCCTCATATCATCAAGACCATTTGGTCATGAACAACAACCATTCTCGTGGATTTAGATGGCTTAGAGATCTCACAACTAATCAACATGGACAAGTTAAAATTTTCTATCCTTGAGAGGCTCGTTGGGTCGAGAACCCAGAAGGGTGATCCAGGAAAAAGTTTGAGCAAGAAGAAAAAAGAAAAAAGAAAAAAGAAAAAAGAAAAAAGAAAAAAAGAAAAATAGAGCTCGCAAGGTTGAAAACTCGGAAGGGCAGCCTTGGCAAAAGTTAGAGCGTAAAAGAAGAGAGTTAATACTCGAGTGCAACTTAACTCCAGAACTACATAAGGCCTGATTCCCACCTTTGGGATACGTAGGCAACTTCATCCTGAAGTTCAACCCCAACCATTTTCATCATACTTGTCTCATCCATGTTGATTGGCTTATCTTTATTCAAATTCGGCTATCCTATCCATCTCCAATGGGCTCATCTTTGTTCAAATTCAGTTGTCCTATCCCGTTAAAAGATTCAATTGCAAGACAAATCAAGTTTAGATTGGAGGTTGTGCATCTCAAGAGTTAATTCCACGTTGGTCAGGTAATAGCCATTTGCAAAAACAGTTTTTAAGGATTTTTGGTGAAGTTGACTAATGTTCTCGAAAATTATTCCATTTTTTCCAAAATCGGATCATTTCTTGAACCCAAAAAAGGAAAATTTTCAGTGCTCATAGCTTGACTTACATGATTTCAAAATAGAAAGTAGAACAAACATGTTAATCTAAACTCTCATGGTGGTCAAAATTTTTTAAGTAAAAATCCAAAAACAAAGAAAATATAGTCAAAGTGATAAATTAGGGGCACAGTCAAGTCAGGTTTTTTTGTCTTTTTCCCATTGTTAACGCACTCGCTAAAAAGGGCACAACTGAAGCTAGCAGTAGGGGCCAAAAACTTTCTCATCCTCCAAAGCAGAGCCGACTTTGAGTGGAGATGATGTCGAGACTAGTGGCACAGAGAGACAATGAGTGAGCACTTCGGGTTTGAGAGCGGAGAGGATGAGGTTGGTTCTGAGTCAGAGAGTAGAGAGGATGATGCCGGCTCTGAGTTACACTCAGCTGAGGATAACGGTGCTGACAGAGATAATGATCCTGAGTCCCCTCCTCGGAAGAGGACAAAGAGGGCCTCTCAATGCACTTGATGCAACTGACGTTGATCTTTGCACTCTATTTTTTTTTCTTTCTTTTGCTTTGTAGTATAGAACTTGTATAGCTTCATATAGGTGTTTACTTTTTGTTTTTGAAAACTTGTATTTTCTCTTTTGTAAAAACTATGATCAGGGTCAAACCTTGTAGTTTATAAAAGAAGGAATTTTTTGTTTTGCATAGCATCTCGAGAATGGCACAACCCTCGCACAAAAATTGTAACTAAATTTGAAACTGAGAATGATCACATTCGAATGAGTTCTTAACCAGATATTGAGCCAACAATAGACCAAAATACAAAACACAACCCAATAAAGGAAAAACAAAGTAAAAACAACTTAAACAAACTTATTTACACTTACTAGAAACAAAATACTCAAGACAAGACTCAAAAACAAATAGGGCAGACATAACACTGCTGCTAAGCTGTTTGGTCGGCATGCGTGGCCGACCGACTGACAAAATGGATGGCTGGTTGGTGAAGTGGCCTGCTGCTGGACAACTAACAACAGTTGTCAACCACTCACACACCCTTATCTTCTATAAAGGTCTTCTTCTGTTGTTTCTTCAACAGAACCTCATTTTTTTTGCTAGTTATCTCTGAAAATGGAGATTTTCCTTGTGGAGAAGCTCAAAGATTGGACTGCCGCACTAGACAACACGAAAAAGGTAAATTTCAATTGTTTCGGCATAAACGCTCTTTTTTCCTTGAGTCACACTTCACTTTGTTTTCCATTCCTCTACGCTGTTGCCCAATGTTAGGACCCGATTACTCATGTGTTTCTCTTCGGATCACAAGAGATATGTCCCACTCTTGAAGAGTTTCAAGTGTTAATGAAGTCTCGGCGCAACAAAGAAATTATGCCTCAACCCCTTTTTGGCCATGCACGGGCACTTGAACGGATGTGTGGCCTCTTTTTCAGTGAGGCTAAGTCTTTGGCTCATGATGGAGAGTTGAACATTCTTGGCCTAATTCACCATTTCGCTGACATTGAAAATAGGCATGATCTTCTTTGGCGATGTTATTACCAACATGCTCTCTGCATATGCTTGCTCCGCCCATTATCATCTTGCCTCTAGTGGTAGCGGAGTCAGCATCTGATTGATTGAAGTGGCCCAACGCCTCAAAGAGAGCCGAAGCTGTATAGGCTTGGCACTTGCCGAAACCATAATGGGTTTGGATGCTTTCCATCAATGAGAGACTTCTCGGTTTGCGGGGAGTCCACTGTTTCTTTAGGTATTGTTTCCTACCCTTTCGCATTTATGATTTCTCGTATCATTTTGGCACTCACTCTCTATTTTCTCTCAAAGCCCTTTCCTCACTTTTTCTCTCAACGCACATCTCTCTATTCATTAATTTCTCTTATTTTTATCCCTCCCTAGGTGTGCTTGATGGATAAGTTGAAAGTTGTGGACCTTTGCCCCAAGTATTCGGTCAGATCCTACTTCTTCCGTTCGCAGCTTATGAGCTTTCCAATGAAGGGGATGTGGTGTGACTGGATGTGCAGCAGATCCATGACTGACATCGCTTGGCATTGCCCCTGGCTTAATTTGATTGAGATGAGTTATAGATAAGGGGGTTGAATACCCTGCTCCATTCCCAGTTCGTGCTTCACACTTGGCTCGATACCTCACTTCTTGGAGGATGAGAGAGATTTTGGCCCTTGTTGCCAGCTTCAGTTGTGCCCTTTTTGGTGAGTTCTTGGCTTAGCTCAAGGATGAGACACAAGTTGGGCCATCTATGGCGGCAGAGACTTCTGAGAGCGCGGGCAAGAGGCGGAGGACCATTACTTAACTTATTTGTGCCCCTAGTTTATTGCTTTAACTTTTCTTTTCAAGTTTTTATGATGTAAAAGCAACTTTGATTTAACTTAAGAGTTGGAGGGTGTACTTGTGTTGAAATCATGTAATTAAACTTGTGAATATTGAAAATTTTCCTTCTTGGTCCAAAGAATGGTCTGTGTTGTGCAAAGTAAAATTTTGAGAAAATCAACTTTATTAAAACCTTTCATAACAAATTTTTGCAAACGGTCATTAGCTGACACACATGGAATCAATCCTCAAGACGTATAGCCCCGAATCAAGAAGATCATAACTGCATCCATCTTCACTGTTGTTCTACCCCTTGCTCTATCTTGCAATTGACCATTCAGCCAAATGGAGGGAAAACAACCAAGCCAATAGATGGCGAGATGGACCGAGCAATAATGGATAGGATAGTTGAGTTAAAAATGATTATGGTCGAACTTCGAGATGAAGTTGCCTATGTATCCCAAAGATGGGAATCAGGCCATACATAGTTCGGTTAAGGTTCACTTGAGTATCAACTCTCTCCTTTTGCGCTCTGACTTTTGCCAAAGCTGCCCTTTCAGGTTTTCAACCTTGTGGGCATTATTTTTCTTTATTTTCTATTTTCCACGCTTTAACTTTTTCCTAGGTCGTACTTACGGGTTTTCGGCCTAGCGAGCCTCTCAGGAAGAGTATTTCTTCAACTTGTCCATGTTAAACGGTTGTGAGAACTCCAAGCCATCTAAATCCATGAGTATGATTGCCTCTCTTGACTAGATAGATTTGATGATGTAGGGACTAGCCCAATTGGGTTGGAACTTGCCCCTAGGGTCATGGATGGGAGCTCGCTTGTCTTTGAGTACCATATCTTCTTCTTTGAGGTTTTTGGATTTGACTTTTTTATTAAAGGCCTTGGCGATTCTACGTTGATATCCCTGAATGTGATACAATCCCTTTAACCTCCTCTTATCAAACAACATCAATTCTTTGAACCTATTCTGTTGCCAATCTGCCTCGGCTATTTGACACTCGGCCATAATTCTCAACGGCGGTACTTTGATCTCGATCTGCAAAACAACTTCCATCCCATATACCAAAGACTAAGGGGTTGCCCCTGTAGATTTGCGAATTGACGTTCTATAACCCCAAAGTGCAAAAGGCAGTTTATCTGGCCAGTCCTTGTAGCTCTCCACCATCTTTCACATAATGTTCTTGATATTCTTGTTTGCGGCTTCAACGGCTCCATTGGTTTGTGGTCTATACGTTGATGACTTATGAAAAGTCACATTGTATTTCTCAAGAAAATCTACCACCTCCTTCTTGAAATGTGAGCTATTGTCCGAGATTATCTCATTTGGCACCCCGTACTTGCAAATGATGTTGTTCCTGATGAACTTGGCCACATGTGATGCTTTCAATACAGAATACGACTGTGCCTCCACCCACTTGGTAAAATAGTTTATTGCCACTAGAATGAACTCATGTCCATTGGAGCCCTTTGGCGAGACCGCTCTGATGACATCAATTCCCTAGACTGAGAAAGGCCATAGTGAAGTCATATTATAAAGCTTTGACGGCAGTATATACATGCGATTAGCATGAATTTGACATTTGTGGCATCGCCGAACAAAGTTGGTATAATCATCCTTCATGGTTAACCAATAGTAACCTTGCCTGAGGATTTTTCTAGCTAATATCACACCATTCAGGTTTTCTCCACACTCTCCTCCATGAGATGTTTTGACTCTTCCTCTTCGATATAGAGCTTGTGCATTCCCAGATGCCCTCTTTTGTACAACTTTCCTCCCCATATGATGACCTAGATGACTAGACGCCGTATTCCTTGTTTATTCTTGGCGTTTGCCCTGGTGGATACGCATCATTCTCCAGAAAATTCCAAATGTCATAATACTAGGGGTTCTTGTCCTAAACTTCATCTATTGCGGCTATTGTCTCATAAGCAGGCGCATACTTCTGTTCGATGATAATCAAACACATCTTAACCCCAAGCGGTGTGTCTACCATGGAGGATAGAGTTGCCAGCTCATCAGTAAACCGATTGTTCTCTCTTAAAAAGTGTATAAATGTTAGTTTTTAAAACCTTGGAATCAGAATGTCCAGGTCTGGTGATAAACTTTCATTTTCTCTTCTTTGACCTTCCAGTCTCCATTGGCTTGAGAAACAACCAAGTTTGAGTCTCCGATGACATCCAACCTTATTGCCCCTAGTTTTAGGGCAGCTTCTAGTCCAGCAATACACGCCTCATACTTTGCTTCGTAGTTGGATACTTTGAACCGGAGTTTGAAAGCTAGGTGTAGACACCCCATTTTTGACCTTCCTCAAGACTTGGACGTCACCATCGGAACACTTGGTGATTACCCTTGTTCGTGTTCGTCTTGAGTTCCCGGAGGTCTCAGTTGCACGCCTTGCCTTAGGATCTCTTGACTCGACCGTGTTGTGTCTGGTTTTGCACCAAACACTTGTGTTTTGCCTTGGAGGGGCAGGGAATGCCATGTGAGGCACCCCCACGCATCACCGACCATGGCTTGAGGCCATCGGCCAGTGATTTTATGCCATCGGCAATGTATATTGCCGGTCGGCACTCTTTGTTGTATTTATTTTGCCAAAATGGCAATTTTGAATGGCCGATCACTGTTCATCTACTTTTAGTAGATATTTTGTGCTAGCTGTGATAGCTGGCACCCACTTTGCTCCCCTCCATACACGTGTATGGAGGGATTTCCCTCTTGGATGGCTTGTTTTGGAAGCCTTACAAGAGGGAGTTGCCTATAAGAAGAGGGTTCCTCTCTTGGCATTAGGGTTAGAAAAAATTGTTAGAGGAGCTCTGGTTCTAGGTTTAGGGTTTTATATCTATCCTATATCTATATCTCTCCTTCTCTTGTATTGTGTGTGTTTAAGCCTTAGTTTTGTACACAAACACACACTACCACACCTTTCCTTGGAGCTGAGGCCCATGAGGGTTGCTTTTAGAGTTTTGAAGTTGATTTCAATCTCAAGAAGCTGCTGGAGCTCCATTGTTGAAGAAGGTCTACAAGGATAATCACTTTTCCCTTTTATCCCCCCATTTTTGCACACTACTTTTACCTATCTTGCAACTGTTTTTTGGCTTTGTATATAATACGTAAAAGCTCTATTTTTAAGGCCTCTAAATAGTTTGTTAAGAGTGTTTTAAGCTTTGGAGTTGTTTGACCCCTCTTAAGCCTTGTTTAGCCCTTGTTTTGTGCTATTTTGTGTGAGCTCTGAGACCTTGGTGTTTGGGCCTCCTCACCACTGAAATCTTGAGGGATTTCAGAGGTGAGGATGGTGCCTTGAGGTCCCAAGAAGGAGAGGGCCACCACCTCTCCTTGTTGTCCTTGAAAAGGACCATTTTTGCCTCTTGAGGGAGCACCTAGCTTAGGCTCATGTTGAACATGTCTTGGCTGTTTTTTATGCTTATTATGCCATGAAATAGCATTGTTTTAAGTTTGGTTTTGGTACACCATGCTTGCTTAGCATACATGCCTTGTAATGCCATTTTGTTGCCTTAACATGCCTTAGGTTGTAAACCATTGTTCTTAGTATGTTTTAGGCTTGGCTTTGTGAAGCTTTCATGTTTATTTTGCCATGATTAGGTCTCGCCTTAGTTGTTGGTCGACTTTGGCATAGCATTGTATAGCCCTTTGCATTTTGGCTGTTGGCCTTAAGGGTGTGAGTGTATAGAATGCATTACTTGCTTTGATTTTAGTGGGTTGGGACATTTTCCATGTCATTTCAGTCCACTTAGTATGCTTGTATTGCTTACATTTCATGGCCCCCTTTGATGTGTCAAAGGCTTGTGTTGCATGCTCCATGTTTTGGTCATTGTGCATGCTTTTTGAATTCAAGTCATTTAGATGCCATCTAAGTAAAATTTTGGGCTTTGTTTTAGGTGCAAACTCTATTTTGGATCATTGGGATTCTTATGCCATGTTTGGTCTCTTGTTAAGTGTGGTTTCAATACCCCTTTAGCTTCCTTTGAATCTTGGATCTTTGCTTGCATACCTTGATTGCATTGTTTGGGTTGGTTTGGACCATGTTCTTGCCATGATTTTCAAGGCTTAATTTGCATGCTATATTTCCATGTTTGCAATCCTCTTGAGTGTGCTTGAGAATTGCTCTTTAATGCTTGAATGTGGTGTAGATCATTTGATGCATGTTCGTGTGCTTGCCTATTAGTCCTTCATTTTGAGCACCTTGGCCACTGTTTTAGGCCTAATGAGGGCTTGCCTAAACCATGCTTAAGTCCATCCTTTGCTTGTTTGCATGCTTGTCTTGCAATATTTTCTTGCATACTTGCCTAAAATGCATTGCATTGCCATGTTGCATCTCTTTAGCTCGTGCGATGTCCTGAGGTATGTGCCTCCTGTGTGCACATGCTCATTGCCTCACCTTGTAAGTGAGTCATGATAGAGTTAAAAGCCCCCTTGGTTTGACTAATGTGCATTGCATACATTTGAAATCAATGCATTACTTGGTCTCTTGCGGTCATCACGCATTGAAATGCGCGATGATTGATGGTCCGAGAACCAAGGACCATGTTCCCTTTGAGTCATAAACATGATACAAGGGATATGGTTGGTGCATACATTGCTTGAATGCATTGCCATGCAAAGCTCTGTCCTTTGCTGCTGTCAAAACAGATTGTGCTTCCAGGAACTTTTTGCCAATCGACTCGCACATAGTGCTGACCGGCAATCCATCCGTGGTCGATAGCTTCATCAACAGCCGGATGATCACATCTTACTGCCGGTGGCCAATTCTCCTCAGCCGGTGGTGTCTCCCAATGTCAGGGAAGCATTCTGAGACTCTTGGAAGTTTTCAGAGGGGCAGGCACAGGGAAAACAGAGGCAGCTTGTGCATGGCAGTGGACTTCCGAGCAAGACACGAGAGCACACGTGCATTGACCCTCTTCCCGAGGCCCTTTTGTCTTGCTTTCTTAAATTAATTTAATTTGTTTAATTAATTTAGTTGGTCGAATTTTGTGTTATTAATTAATTATTCATAGTTAGCTTAAATTCATTAATATCGAAGTAAACTCGATTTCTTCTTCTAAGTCCCCTCGCACGCGAGCTGAAAGGGCCAAATTTTGTAATAAGGGTGGGGGTGAGAGTGTGTTGCATGTTCTTCACGAACCCCACTATCTGTTCTCCACTTTTACTACCCTTACTTTTGTATGGTTGAGTAACAGTTTAGGTGACAGTGTTTTAATTTAAGCATATCAACTTATGCTATGCAAATGCTGTGACATCATTCTTATCAGTACTTGCATGCACACCTGGGACTACGGATCGCGCATCATGACTAACACTGGCGATTAGTATTTCAAATCAACTGAATACATGCTTACTTGTGCATTTTCACATGTCATTCAGAATAGCCGAGTTCCTAACTCTAAGTGACAATTCGTTGATGCGTTGGCATCTAGACATTTAAACATGGACCTTGATGTCATTGACAGGATGATTGCATTTCAAAACGAGTTCCTTTGTTGTTGTTAGCACGATGTGACGATTGTAAGATATTTTATGCGTTTTAGCATTTACCGCGATTGATGTGTGTAGTGTTGACCCAACTACACATGGCAATAAATGCAATTACACAATGAGATGGACTAGCCTGCTTATGTGTTATAATGCTTGGAATTGCCTGTTGGTATGGAGGGTTATAAATTACCGAAATTGGGATAACGTATTTAAAACTGTGACTGTTTATTAATCCCACTAGATTAGTGAGTGCAAAAGCCTAATTTTATTTCTAATAAAGCGGCACGATCGTATAGGGGTGGTACCAAACACTGCACATTTTAGCTCTTAAACTAGCGAGTAGCAAACCATTTTTCAAAACAAGCATTGAAATGTTTGTTCCAACTTTAGGCGATTTGGTGCTATACTTGTTTGCTGTGCGCATAACATAGTAATTCTTAGACTAATAACCGGATTAAGAACACATAACGTTTTCAAAATGGATATCATGGTTAGTAGAGGCCGATCTTCGGATCGGGCGAGAGGGTGCTCATCGCTGACCTTCCCCAATCGTACCCAAGTTCCCGAGCCGAGGCAACTTGGTGATGACGGACACGTGGCCTTTGGCACCGAGTCAGGGTTTCCTAAATTCCCCCAAAATAAATATTAGGTGGCGGCTCTGTAATTGGTAGGCAAAGCAGTCCATGTTTGGCACTTCTAATGAAGGCCACTCAGCAAGCATTAGTGCTAATTGAAATATGCCCTAATACTAACCATCAAAAGTAGGTAAGTGAAAGGGAGAAAGAAGTGGGGGTTGGAAGACATGCATCACACACACGCACACTTATTACACAATTCGCCCTCTCTCGGAGGGACCAAAAGAATAATACAAATTTAACTAACTAACAAGCTAATTAAATAGTTACAGACCACTTAACTAGTTAAGCAAATTAACTAAGCTAATAAAGCGGTAAAACAGCCTCTAGAAGAGGGTCCAATGCAAGCGTGCTCGGCTTCGCTCGGAAATCCACCACCATCTACAAGTTACCTCTGTTTACGCTGTTCTGCTCCTCTGAAAATTGTGCAAGTCTCAATGATGCTCCAGAATCACTTCCTGATCACTGTGGAAGGTCACCGGCCAAGAGGAAACACCACTGGCCAGGGGAAACTGGTCATCGACCATTGGTATGGCTCTCGGCCAAAGATATTTAGTCGGCCGGCACTGAGAATGGTCGGTCGACCATATCTTCCTGCAGAATCCTGTTTTGACAGCAGCAGAGGGCAAACAAGGCATGACAATGCATTTCAAAGCAAATGTTTGCACCACCACACTCCTTATCATATTCATGACTCAAAGGAGGATGGCCCTCGACCCTCGGGCCACCAATCACGTATTCCGATGCATGATGGCCCAAGAAATCAAGTTGTGCATTTTGGTGTCAAATGAAATGCAAACCAAAACAAACAATAGGCCCAACCTCTATCACAATCAATTCAAGGGGAAAGGCATGCATGCAAAATGCAACCTAAGCATGCAAGCTAAGTATGCAATATGAGCGTGCAAGCAAGTAATGAGCACTAGTCACACAACCTAAGCAAACAAGCATGCTAGACATGTAACAATAATGCTAATGACCAACATGCAACAACATGTGAAGGGGACTTAGCATAGGAACATGTAAAGCAACTTAACACAAGATGCATGCCAAATGCAACACCACTTGAACATGCAACAACGTGCCAATAGACCGAGTATGTGACAACATGCAAGGCAAATGTACACACAAGCATTCATGCACACATGGTCCAAAACTTGAGCATGAAGGAGTAACTTTTAAGCCTAAAACAGTGGCTAATATGCTAAGCACATGAAAGCAAATGTACATACAAACATGATCCAATACTTAAGCATAGAAAGGGGACTTTTAAGCACACTTAAAAGGGGACAAACATGGACAAATGGCAAGCATGATAAATTCTGAAAATCATGTTGAGGATGGTGCCAAACCATCTAAGGGCATGCATGATGACCCAAACACGGAGCATAAAACACAAACCTCTTGAAACATCAAAGGAGCCATAAATGCAAGTATACAAGCATACTATATGGATTGAAATGGCATAACTAATGGTGCCAAACCACTGAAATGATGCAAGTAGAGCATGCTAGAGGATCCAACACCCAAGGCCTACAAAGGGGGATTGCATGGTAGCTATACAAAGCAAGTCATGGATGACCTAAATGACCAAAATCAGACCTCAAGCACATCAAAACATACATAAAAGCTTCACAAAGCTAAGCCAAAATCGTGCTAAAAACAGGGCTCAAAGCACAAAGCATGTTAAGGCAATTTCATGGCATTACAAGACAAGTATGCAAAGCATGCATGGTATGTCTAAACCAACTAAAAATAGTGCTATATCATGGAAAAATAAGCACAAATACTACTTAAGACATGGCCAACATGAACTCAAGAAAGGTGCTCACATATGAGGCTAAAATAGCAAGTATTTAAGACAACAAGGAGAGGGGATGACATCTCCTTCTTAGGACCTCAAAACACCATCTCCACCACTGAAATCCCTCTGGATTTGGTGAGGAGGCCAACACAAGGTGGTCCCGGAGGTCACCAAAAGTGCACAAAAAATGAGGCCAAACAAGGCCTAAGAGGGGTCAAACAACCCCAAACCTCAAAAAGACCTTAAACAACTATCAAAAGAAAGTAAAAATAGAACTTTTACTAGTTATACACTAAGCTTAAAAACAGATGCAATGATGGCTAAAAGCCTATGCAAAAATGGGGAATAAAGGGGTAAAGTTCTCACCCTTGAAGACCTCTTTCAAGAACAATGCTCCAGCAGCCTCTCCAAGCTTAGATCAACTCAAGAACTCTGAAAATAACTCCTTAGTACCTCAGTAGCTAAAGGAAAGTGTAGCACTAGGTGTTTGTATGTAAAACTATGAACAAAAACACCTTAAACACACACAAAATGGAAGGAGAAGGAGATATAGAGATAGAATAGATACACAATCCTCTAACCCTAATCTCAGAGCTCTGGAACTTCTTGAAACTCTTGAGGAGGGAGGAGAAGCCCTCCCTTTATAGAGGTTCACTCTTGCAAAGCTTACAAAACAAGCTAAGCAAAAGTGAAATCCCTCCATACACGTGTATGGTGTGGGTGAAAAGTGGATGCCAGCTATCACAGCTGGTATAAAATATCTGCCAAAAGCAGATGAACAGTGATCGGCCAGCCAAAAATGACAAATTGACCAAAACAATGGTCAGTCGACGAAAAGGAGTGCCGACCGGCCAAACATTTGGCCGATGGCAAAAAAACATGGCCGGTGGCCTCAAGTCATGGCCGGTGAGGTGTGAGGATGGCCAACAAGCCATTCCTTACCCTCAGGAGCAAAACAACAAGTGTTTGGTGCAAAACCAAACACAAAACAGGCAAGTCGAGAGGTCTTGAGGCAAGGCGCACAACCGAGACCTTCGAGAACTCAGGACGAACACAAACATGGATGATCACCGAGTGTTCAAACGGTGACGTCCAAGTCTTGAGGACGGTCAAAAATGGGGTGTCTACAATTCTACTACTGATGATGATTATGATGATAAAATAGATTGTCTAGATGATGAAGAGATGAGGTTTCCAGGCATGAAGTATAATGGAACCTATAATGGGAAAGAGCCATATATGAATCAAGATGGAGAAGTTGTATTGTAAGAAGGGATGATTTTTCCAGAAGTGAATACTTTCAAGGCTACATTGAGGGACTATACAGTGCAAACTGGTTTCAAGATAGCAAGAGACAAAAATGAGAAGTCTAGAGTAACAGCCCATTATGCTGCTGAGGGCTACCTTTGGAGAATTCATGCATCTCCACTTCCAGATAGGATCACCTACAAGATTAAAACCTTAGTACCTACTCACACATGTAGTAGGATGAACACAAACATTGAAGCTACATCAGCTTGGATCGCTAAAACAGTGGTTAAAGTTTTAAGGACAATCCACACATGGGCTTAGATACTATGCAAGTGAAACTAAATAAAATGTTTGGGATTGAGGCTTCAAGAATGCAACTGTATAGAGCCAGAAGGAGGTGCAAGGAGCTGGAGGGTGATCATGGGAGCCAATATGTATTGTTGCCAACATATGCCAAGGAAATCAACAAAACAAACCTTGGTAGCTTGGTGATCATAAATTATGACCTACCCTAGTCTCAGAAGATAGAGAAGAACTAGACCCTACCATTATTCAGTATCCATTGTTCCAAAGAATTTTCATATCATTTGATGCAATGAAAGCAGGGTTCATTAATGGATGTAGGCCATTCATAGGGGTAGATGATTGTCACTTGAAGGGTCCCTATGGTAGTGTTTTAATTTCAACAGTTGCCTTAGATGGAAATAATGGCTTGTTTCCATTGGCATTGGCAGTAGTAGAGAGTGAATGCACGGACAGTTGGTATTTTTTCTTGCACAACTTGAGAATAATCATAGAAGATGCACTACCTTCTAGACCATGGACCATCATGTCTGATCAACAAAAGGTACTTTACTAACATATTCAACAACTACTTTACTTACATAATTATGCTTGATTCTCTAATTTTAAACTTCTAATGGTTACTAATGTTTCATTGTTTTTGTATACAGGGCCTTGACAAGATTGTGAGTGACATTATAATAGAGGCAACTCATAGAAGATGTTGTATGCACTTATTTAATAATTTTCAGAGCCAAATTTCCTGGTTTAATTTTGAGGAAGCAATTTTGGAGGGCAGCAAGGGCTTACAATCAGATGGTGTATGATCAGTCTATACAAGCCATTTAGGAACTGAACAATGATGCTTTTATTTGGTTGTAGAAGGTTCCAGTTGAAGGAAGGTCTAGGCATGTATTTGATGGTAGGATTAGGAGTGATCACATCACAAATAACATGATAGAGTCCTTCAACAATTGGTTAGGAAATTTGAGAAGTCAGCCAATTTTAATTATGTTAGAGGGCATAAGGTGCAAGTTGATGGGTAAGTTTTAGATGAGGTACCAAAAGGCAATGCAATGGAAATCTAATGTGACATTGAATGTGAAGAAACAAGTTGGTCACACTGAAATGGTCAAGGACTTGCACAGTGGAGTTTGCATGAGGCAATGAGTATGTAGTGAAGGATAATGAGGGGGTTAGTCATATTGTCCATATTGGGGCTATGACTTGTGTATGTAGACAGTGGGAAATATCTAGTCTTTTATGCAAGCATGTTGTGGCTGCAATTTCTCACAGTAGGTTAAACACAGAAGATTTTGTCCACCCTTAATATTCTAAGACAACTTACTTGAGAGCCAATGGTGGAATGATACATCCCATCTTAGACCATAGCATGTGGATACTTATACCTGGGGACCCTTTACAACCCCTACATCTGAAAAGATTGCCAAGAAGGCTAAGGACTTCAAGAAAGAGGGCTACTCATGAGCCACTAGTTGGAACAAGTCCGAGAAAAAGGTCTAGTAAATTGAGATGCAAATGGTGCATGCAATTTGGACACAACAAGAGAACTTGCCAAAGAGGTCCAGTCAGGGGTGGAGCATCTACTGCTGGTAGGGGCAGTGGCACACCCAGTGATAGAAGCAGTGCCAAAACTGCTGGTAGGGGCAGTGGCAGATCTGTGAGTAGGGGCAGAGGTAGAGGCAATTCAAGTGGAGAGGTAGTTCAGCTGAGAGGGGAAATGCAAGTGGTAGAGGCAATTCAAGTGGGAGGGATAGTTCAGTTGGGAGGGGAAATACAACTACAAGAGGAAGTTCAACTGGGAAGGGAAGTTCAAGTAAGAGAGGCAAGGGCAAGGCCAAGCATGCACAAGTAAGTTTTTTCTATTTGTTTTGCCTTTTCATTTGTGATTTTTATTTGTTTTGTCTATCCGTTTATGATATTGATATGCATATTTTTTTTTTTTTGGGGTTTTTTGTGTGTTTGTGTAGATGATTTAGCTAAGCTGTTAATATTTTGGGTACAAGAATTAACATAGGTTGAAGGTATAAAGTATATGTTGCTTGATTGTATAGTTAGTAAGGATCATGTTCCACTTTTTTGTATTTTTATAGTAGACATGCAATGCTAAGAATAGCAATCTGATGATGTGGCCACTTTTTTTTTTTTGTAGTGGCCATTAAGTATTTTATAAATACTCATTTTGGGAATGTAGATGATGTAATTGCATAGACTTGACAAATATGGTCCATGAAATGATGTAACTGAACATATTTGATAGGAATGCTGTAAGTAAACTAAATGAACATATTTGAGAACAATCATGATGTAATTAAACTGTCCCACTTGATGTTTAGATGATGTAATGGAATGGCCTTTATGTTTACAGGTCATTATGTTAGTCAAATTAGATGTGTATATTTACATAATGCTAAAATAACTTCATCATATTTATATATGGTCCATTACAAAACATACAGCATTACAAAACATAAGGTCTATTACAAAGTATTACAAAACCTTACATAAGGTCCATTACAAAACATTAGGTAAATCATTACCATTACATTTTGAGAGCAAGCATTAGGGAAATCAAACATAAAACAACATTCATGATCATTATTATCTTTAAACCCCATGTTTGCTTCAAGTACTTGCATCCTTGTTTGCATAGCCCCCATTTGGTTCATTAAATTCATTGCATGACGTTCTTCTTCATAAGATGAAGTGTGCATGTTAACAGTTGCTTGAGTGTCTTCCATTATCATTTCTCCTCCAACAGATGAGTTTACTAGTTTGCACCAGTCCCAGAATGTCACGACCCAAACCCGCCCCTATGGGTTTAGCACCGTAACCAGCCAGTAATCCGAGATTACCGAAGGCCTGCTTAACAGTAATACAGTAATACAGAGTACAGGGACTGGCGGAAGCCAATACAGTAAATAAACAATGTCCAATGAGCTGTGATAGTCTGTATACCAAAAAGACTTTTCATACATATATACGTAAATAGTACAGAACAGTATGTACAATAATTACATCAACAGGATAGGGACTCAAACCCTTAAAGAGTAGTACAGTACAGTGCTAACAGTCTAAACAGTTCATCAAACAGATACAGAGACAGAAGGGGGAAAATAAAAGACCCCTAAGCCATAGCATGGCAGGCTCGGAACCTCGCATTGAGGCACATAGGTTGGCTTGACAAAACTGGAGTTAATCCCGACGCTTCTAGCCACGGTCTGGTGCCTGTACACCTACATATATATATATATATATATATGAGCAGTGAGCTAAAGCCCAGTGAATAACACAATGCGTAAAGGGGTTAAGAGTGAATGTCCTTACAGTAATGAAAACAGTCCATTAAATCAGTATTTCAGTCATTCAGTCATTACAGTCATATGTGGTACATCCATTAGCATAACAGTACAGTAAACAGTAGGTCTTAAAAGACCGAGCAGTAAATGATGGCCATCAGTCAGTAACAGTAGTGGTTCCAACGAGGGAACCGACAGAGATCTCTGTAACAGTATCAGTAAATAGTAGGTGTTAAGGATGCCACAATACAGTTCAGAATATAGGACATACATTCATTCAATTAACAGTAACAGTTCGGAAAGCAGTACAGTTCAATTGTTCGGAAAATAATCATTTTGAACATATCTTTACACAGATGTTACTCACAGAGTTCTGGGCTACAGTAAGCTAGAGCGTCTCCTCAGAAAGCCAATCCTACACAGTTAACAGATTGAACACACACTAAGCTACACAGTCGGAAGAGATAATAATTTAATCCCTAATGCCTCGGTGTGTTCTACATCTATATCCTCATTAAGATGCCTTAGACTAGGCCTAAGAATGCCTAGGATGGGATGAGGATGCAAAGATGTGGTCAGAAAACAGTTTCAGGATTTTCAGAAAAACAGAGTCCCACTCGAGCTTAGGTTTCCCCGCTCGAGCGGTCATGCAACAAAGGTACACGCTCGAGCGTCAAATCTCCCGCTCGAGCGTACTGTAAAAGTACTGGATGAGTGAAATCCCCGCTCGACGGACGCTCGACGCCCGCTCGAGCTTGAGACACATGACTCCGCTCGAGCGCCCGATCCTCCGCTCGAGCGGACTGTAAAACAGTGCAGAGATACTGGATGCTCGGATTCCACGCTCGAGCGTCACTTTCCACGCTCGAGCGGGAGTGCAAAATCTGAAAATTCCAGATTGTACCTCCAAGCTCAAACTCAAGTTTAAATGCATCAAAACCGATCCTCTTGGGCCCATTTTCTGGAAAATTCTTATAAACTCATAGTTAAACATGATTCAAAACTCAATTTGAGAAATCAAGGCCCAAGGGTGTTTAATTCGAACCCAATTTCAAACCAATTTCATGAACGAGAAGAACATGCAAACATGCATGAATTCAAACCGATTCAAAGCTTCAATTTCATGCTCTAGTGAGCCAAATCTTTCAAAAACAAGATGCAAACATGGTCTACTCTCAAAACATGGACATGCATGCAACAATCCATGAAGAATAACCTCAAGAATGCAAGAGTATGCCATGCATGCAACAACTAAGCTATAATTCAACAATAATGAACCTAAATCACTAGAGGCTCAAGAACTAAGCATGAACAAGTTCAAATACATTAATAGAAGGTTAAATCCTCATACCTAAGTCTTGTAGTCCAAGAAGGGAGCTCAAATTAACAATCAACTTTCAATTTCTTCAATTACCAATCCAAACTCAAGATGAAATCCAATTCTCTCACTCTCTCCCTCTCTTCCCTCTTGGTCGGCTAAGGGCTCAAGAAAAAGGGCTGAAGGAGTTGTGTTATAATCAAGTGTGAAGCTCTCAAAGGTGTTAAACTAGTGGCCCACTAATGGTGGCAAAATGGTGAATAACCCAACTCATGCAATCTATCAATCAATTTAATCTAGTTTAATCATACCTAATTAATTTCCAGGTAAATATGCTATAAAATCACATAAATTACGATGATCATAAAATATTAATCAATTTCTGGTTCGGCCGTCGATAAGGCTTTCAATTAGCAGTTTAAATACTAAAATACGAACAGATCAAATAAACAATCAACAGATAGAATGCAATTCAAACAGATGCACTCAATCACTTCAGTTTCAAATTTCAGTCAGTCAGTTCAGTATTTCATTCAGTTCGATTATCAGTCATAATCAGTTCAGTTTAACGGTAATCGGTGGTTATTCGGTAAACAGTGGTGAGGGTTATTACACAGAATGCGCATTTCCCATTTCCCATTTGGGCATAAATAATACAATTTGCCTCTGTTTTTTTTTTTCCAGATTCAGTGACTTCAATTGTTACTTTGCTCTCACAATAGCAGAGCTTGCTTCTATATTTCATCACCCATCCTCCATTACTTGATGATGACATATCCATCCAATGAACCTACATTTATGAAATGTGAGAGTATAATGCATTTTCTGAACATATTGCATTTTGTTGTTATTGTGCTTTATTTTTGAATAATGGGACATACCTGTGTTGGATGTTTATTGTTTATGCTTTATTTGTCAAGAATGGTTCATGTTGTTTGTGCTTTGTGCTTTGAAATTATTATTATTATTATTTTGGACTGGTTAGTTGTTATTTACATGCAATTTTTTTTTTTTAAATAGTTAATGTGAGTGGAAACATACCTGTGTTGTGCTTGGACCTCTGTTATCTCCTTTTTGTTGTTCTTCAATTTTGGTTGCCTCTATAATTTTCCTTTTTTCACTTGGATTTACTGAAGCTGAAGAACTCTAGCAATATAGATGGGTTGAGGGCATTATGGGCATTTTCTTGTTTACATTTGAAGACATTAGCAGGGTCTGTTAGGTGTATAAACGACTGCCAAAATTTGGGAAAATCTTGACATTGTCAGGTAAAGTAGGGGGGTTACTGTAATTATTCAAACCACGGAAGAGGTTCCTGTATTTGCCAGAAACTTTAAGGGAGGTAAATGCAATTTACCCTTAAAATTTTATTAGATATTTAAATATTAATAAGTAACAATAGTGTAGATTGAATGTGTGATGGATTATTTTAATTATTTTCATAGATATTTATATATATTTTATCATTGTGTGTCAATATTTACAAGTTATTCTTATGCATATGATGTGAAACATTTTTAAATTAAAAAAATAGGTGTACGATTTGCTTATAATCTGAAATATGAACTTTTGTTAATCGTATTAAGTGTATCGTGTTACTTTTAACACGATTTCAAATAAGTTATATTAGTATCAATATAATTAATATATTTAATTAAATAGGTCATGTTAATATTAAATTATTTTAAACACAAGCTCAATTTTACATGACACGAAAATGATATGACACGGCGCAATTCCCACCACTATTCATAATATTGTTGAAAAATTAATCTTTTTTTTATGTACAAACCCTTCATGGCGAAATTAATCTTTTTTAATGTACATATCCGACATGACGGGTTAGTTCATTAAAGTTAGAATTCAATTGACTACTGATAATTAGAGATTGTTTGGGGTGTCCTAAATAAGTGTGCTTTTTGTCTTTTTAGACTAAAAAGTTGAGGAACAAAATATGAATGTTTGGGTTAACATTTTAACTTTTTATGAAAAAATGTGTATTAAAAAATTGTGTAAAGAAGTGTGTAGGAGAAGATATGTAGTACGCGATATGAATGGAAAACATTACAGGCGGCTTGGTGAATACATGGGAAAAATTGCCTCCTTTTCGGGGTTTGATTTGACGATGTTGTTCGGCCCTTGGAGGTACACCATGGATCCCCTTTTTTTACTCGGAACCGTCATTGTGTAGAACTCGTCGAGTACTATACGCTTGTAAAAAATTACGTTGATTGGATATCGATAGCTATCTGATTGTGTTAGTTTTTTTGTCAACCGTTAACTATAACACCATATATTGTTTATACAAAACTGATTTAATTATGTAGCTATCCATATTCGATTATCGTGATTTTTTACAAGCATATAGTATTCGACGAGTTCTACACATTGAACAGTTTGAATTATCAAAACGGGATCCGTGGTGAGCCCCCACTGGCCCAACATTACCCTCTAATTTAATAAATATATATACCTAATTTTTTTTTTCCTTTGACCGCCTTTCCATCAATTCTTAGTACCAGTCACTTCTTTGTATTAAAATATGTAATAAATTAATTTTTTTATATTTTTAATTTGTGAACAGTGAAAATTTTTTAACTTTTTTAGTAACTTTTTGACTTTTTAAATTTTTTTAAAGATGCCAAACTAGGCCTTAATATTTTTTTTATTAGTTAACATCTCTTAGTAATATTATCAAAAAAAATTCAATTCGTCACAAAGAAATTTTTGAAATTTTGTTGCGAAACAAATCACAACAAAATTTCTAAAAAACATGATGTTATATTTTTAGGGTCCAGCTTGTCTCAAGTTGAGATTAAGACTGGACTCGTCCAGTTCGATCTATGAGGCTCATTTTTTGGGCCTATTTTGATAATCCGAACCGTCAATGTGTAGAAATCGTCGAGTACTACATGATTGTAAAAAATTACGTTGATTGGATATCAATAACTATGTAATCAAATCAGTTTTGTATAAAAAAAATAGACGGTGAAACAATTAACGGTTGATAAAAAACTGTTTTGTTCACATAGCTATCGATATCCGATCAACGTGATTTTTTATAAACATATAGTACTCGACGAATTGTACACATTGAACGGTTCAGATTATCAAACGAGACCCGTGGTGGGGCCCCACGGGCCCAACAGCACGGTCCAGTTCGATCTTGAACTGGACCAAAGCCACTGCCTATTTTTAAAGTTATACTTACTGCCTATTTTTTAAGATAAATTTGATGAAATTATGCAAGTACAATTTTTAAATTAATATGATTTTTTTCAATAAATAATCTACGTGAACTATAAATTAAACAAGAAAAATGAGTGAGAGCACTAATTAGTACTATCACTAATGATGTGGCAGTGGGCCTTACCAGGAATGATTTGATGTTTTGACCTTGGTGTTGTATTTTTTTTCTTTTTTTATTGAATGTCATGTCATTAGTAGTCTTTTTAGAGTTCCAAAATTAATGATCTCTATCATTATTGATTAAACAAATTAAATCATCCACAATATAAATGGTACCGATTAAATCTACTAAGGGGATTCGAGACAAACTACTCCTATTGGTTAATGATCTTATTAGGTGCCAATACGTTTGAGCAAAATTATCGTGGATGGCATTGTAACAAATGCATCTTAGCCACACAAATGAGTAGTTAAAATGCATTTGTAGAGTAACCACATCTAGGGGTGAGCAGCGGATATATTGATCCGTTAAAATTGACCAAATCGAGATGATCCGTAGCATTTTGGACGGATGTGTGATAACGAGAGGATGGTTGCGGATTGATTTTCTCCAATCCGCCAATTTAGCGAACAAATGGCGGATTTGGGATTTCTTTGGCCGCAATCGAACCGTCAAACCGCGAACACCTCTAATAATTTATAAGACTTTGCGTTTTCAGTTTGTTTAAATATTCTGTTTGTGTTTTCAATTAAAAAAGAGTTTAAATATTTTATTAAAAAAAACTTGAATATCTTTTTTGAATTGAAAAAAATAAACGA
>NW_021025190.1:521354-627406 GCF_004153795.1 Camellia sinensis
AACACACCAAGGCCAATTAGGAATTAAGTTATGATATTTCCCAACTGTGTAGCTTAGTGTGTGTTCAATCTTGATGTTAATATGTCAATGTGAATATTCATATTGACATGTTAACATTAATATTGACAAGAGTGTAAAATTGGCCCATGACCCGTGGGCAGCCCGAACCACGGGCCCAGGTCGGGGCGGGCCCGGCCCGGCCCGTTGACAATGTGAATATTCACATTGACATGTTAACATTCACATTGATAGGAGTGTAAAATTAGCCCGCGGCCTGTGGCTGGCCTGAAACCCGCCTGCGGCTCGTGGGCTGCCCTGGGCGGGCCCGGCCCGACCCGTTGATAATGCAAATATTCACATTGACATGCTAACATTCACATTGATAAGAGTATAAAATTAGCCCGCGCCCCGTGGCTGCCCAAACCCCGCCCACGGCCCGTGGGTGGCCCGGGGGGGCCCGGCCCGGCCTGTTGACAATGTGAATATTCACATTGACATGTTAACATTCACATTGATAGGAGTGTAAAATTGGCCCGTGGCCCGTGGGCGGCCCGAAGCCCACCGGCTGCCCAGGGCGGGCCCGGCCCGACTCGTTGACAATGTGAATATTCACATTGACATATTAACATTAACATTGATAAGAGTGTAAAATTAGCCCGTGACCCGTGAACAGCCCGAAGCTCGGTCCCGGGCCGACGCGGGCTCGGCCCGTTGACAATGTGAATATTCACATTGACATGTTGACATTCACATTGATAAGAGTGTAACATTAGCTCGTGCCCCGTGGCTGCCCGAAACACGCCCACGGCCCGGCCTGTTGACAATGTGAATATTCACATTGACATGTTAACATTCACATTGATAAGAGTGTAAAATTGACTCGCGTCCCTTGGGCGGTCCGAAACCCGTGGGCGGCCCGGGGTGGCTCGGGTTTGGGTCCGGGCCTACCCCGGGCCGCGGGCGAGCTTCGGGCAGCGGACAAGTTTTACACTCCTATCAATGTTAATGTTAACATGTCAATGTGAATATTTAAATTGTCACGGGTCGGGCCAAGCCCGCCTCGGGCTGCGATCGGGCTTCGGGTCGCCCACGGGTTACGGCCCAATTGTACACTCTTATCAATGTGAATGTTAACATGTCAATGTAAATATTCACATTATCAACAGGCCGGGCTGGGCCCGCCCCGGGCCACGCCACGGGCCATGGATGGGTTTCGGGCAGCCACGGGGCGTGGTCTAATTTTACACTCTTATCAATGTGCATGTTAACATGTCAATGTGTATATTCACATTGTCACGGGTCGGGCCAAGCCGGCCTCGGGCTACGGTCGGGCTTCGGGCCGCCCACGGGCTGCGGGCCAATTTTACATTTTTATCAATGTGAATGTTAATATGTCAATGTGAATATTCACATTGTCAACGGGCCGGGCCGGGCCCGCCCTGGGCCGCGGGCAGGCTTTTGGCCGTCCGTGGGCCGTGGGCTAATTTTATAATCTTATCAATGTGAATGTTAACATGTCAATGTGAATATTCACATTGTCAACGGGCCGGATCGGGCCCGCCCGGGCCGCTTATGGGCCGCGGCACGGGTTTCGTGCCGCCACGGGACGGGGGCCAATTTTACACTCCTATTAATGTGAATGTTAACATGTCAATGTGAATATTCACATTGTCAACGGATCGGGTCGAGTCGGGCCCGCTCTGGGCTGCTGTCTAGTTTTATACTCTTATCAATGTGAATGTTAACATGTCAATGTGAACATTCACATTCACATTGTCAACAGGCCGGGCCGGGCCTGCCCACGGGCCGTGGGCGGGTTTCGAGCAGCTACGAGGTGCAGGCTAATTTTACACTCCTATCAATGTGAATGTTAACATGTCAATGTGAATATTCACATTGTCAACGGGCCGGACCAGGCCCGCCCCGGGCCGCCCATGGGTAGCGGGCGGGTTTCGCGTCGGCACGGGACGGTGGCCAATTTTACACTCCTATTAATGTGAATTTTAACATGTCAATGTGAATATTCACATTGTCAACGGGCCGGGCTCGCCCTGGCTCGCGGGCGGGTTTCGGGCCGTCCACGGGCCAATTTACATTCCTACAAATGTGAATTTAAAATATGAATGTTCACATCATTAAATTGCTAATCGTTGAAAAAATATTTATAAGAGTATCAAAATTAAATATAAGGGCATAAGTGTCCAAGAAAATAGTGTAAATCAAGAAAATGGACTTTATGGAATAAAACTCTACATACATGGGACTAAATGGGTTAAAAAATTCCTTCATGGACTTCTTGGGTTAAAACACTTCTAAATTGGACTTATCAATAAAAATCCCAAAATATAACCACACAAAATAAATAAATAAATAAGTTGATTTCTCACAACTAAGGATTCATGGATTATTTTACAATTTCTGTTTTTTTGTAACTCAACATAAATATAAAAAAATCTTTTACTTATATATATTTTTCACATTTATATCGAAAAAAATTGATGTTTTAGTTTAGGAGAAATAACATCACAATGTGTTGTAGGGGAGAATTTTTTTTATAAATTACTGTTAAAATTTATACATTTTAATAACTAAAATATTATATTTTTCTATGATTCAGTAATTTTTTTTTTTCTAGCCACACTATAATATTATTTCTCCTTTAATCTATACGTTCCGTTTAAAATTTTGGATAAATTACAAATAAACCTCCTGAGATTTAATTAAAATATGAATCGCTCCTATAGTTTTGAAAATTACATTTCATTCCCTGAGGTTTCTAATTTCATAACAAATCGTTCATTTTATTAATAAATTATCAAATCAATTAACAATTTCTAATAATGTTAGAAACATGTTTCAATTAATAATTTATATAATTTTATTATTATATAGGAAAGTAATTATAAATTTTATTTTTTTAATTAATTTTACTAAATAAAAAATTCTAACAATAAAATATTTATAGTTTTCCAAACCATAAAAGACAATATTTACTTTAACCAAACTTAAGAGAATATTTGTAATTTATTCTAAAATTTTAGTTGTACATGTGTTTTCCCTCCTATGTTAGAATTATCACCCGGTGCAGTGATAGGATGTGATTTACATTTACAGTGATGGTGGTGTACAGAGTATTTTTTTATTTTTTTATTTTTTTTTTGGTAAATTACAAATACACTTTTTGATATTTGATTAAAATATAAATTACCTCTATAGTTTGGAAAATTAAAAATACCTCATTGTCAGAATTTTTTATTTAACATAATTAATTGAAAAAGTAAAATTTTTAACTGTTCAACTATACAATAATAAAATTATCTGAATTATTAATTGAAATAAAATTTTAACATTATTAAAAAATGTTAATTAACTTTATGATTTATTAATAAAATGACCTATTTGTTATGATATTAGAAACCTTAAGGGGCATAATATAATTTCTAGAATCATAGGGGGTAATTTGTAATTTAACTAAATCTCAGGATTGTGTTTGCAATTTACCCTCTCTTTTTTTAATTCATAATTAAGAGTGAAAATTTGACACATAACCCGTTAACACAACTCAAATCGTGCACGTAATTAGAAGATTAGAGTTAATTATTTTTTAACTCGTACTCGAATATGACACAATTTAAAATTATAAATATTAAATTAGTCGTGTTTAGGTTGATCATATGAAACCTGAAATAGACACGTTTAACCCGCATAAAAATTCATGTCAACATGTTGACACGAATACACTATTGACTTGCATGTAATTTGAATACAACCTGAATTTACTAACCATAAGATCTTGAGTAATTCATTTTCACCCATTATATTAAAGCTTAAATCTCTATATAATATATATCTAAAATGAAGTGCAACCCTAATTTAATGATATATCATCAGAAGTTAAGATTGGTAAATATGAGAGCTTTTAAATATATGGCAGCAGTGTTTTTGTGACATAAATCAATGTAAAATAATCACAACAATGTTACTTTGAATGTGACATAATTGCAACATTATTATTATTATTATTAGGGCCATTTATATACAAGTCCCATTTTGTGAATTTATAATCCATTAAGTCCTATATAAAATTATTTGCTCATTCAAATCCCATTAATTTTTAATAGACCAATTTACCCTTCCAAGACCTCCTCCATAGCTGCCAAACATCCATTGCTGTCTTCGTTCTCTCTCTCCACAGTTGCAATTCGCAGTTCTACGCAACTTCAGTTCGACGGACATGGGTGATTCGAGTTCACAAAGGTAATCTGGGTCTTGATTCATCATTGATTGAAGCTCGACTTGGTCGAGTACTGTTCTCGTTTGTTCGTCACCGGCACTTCCTTTGCTCTCTTTGTCGGCCTCCCTGTGTCCTGGTTCGTCACCAACTTACTCTCGTTGTTGTTAGGATGTATCTGGGTTGGGCTTATGTGGGCAATCAATTGCTCAATGCCACTTTGAATGTGCTCTCTCTCTCTGCGTTGGTTTTTGTTTGATTATTTTGTTTTTGAGTTTTGGGTTTTTGATTGATTGGGTGACTTCTCTCTGTGTTTCTGTTCTTGCAGATGAAGAGATTAGGTGGTATGATGGTCAGGTAATTCCATCTTTCAGGAAGCTTCAATGGATTCACATTGGTTTTTTTATTTTTTATGTCTCATACTTTGTTGATTGTTATAGTTGTCTTGCTTATTTTGGTTTAATTTGTGACTAGTACGATTGTGTTTGAATTCCAAATTTAATAAGGGAAAGGTAAATAGAATTACTTTTCATCTCTGTTTCCAAATTTCCCTACCCTATTCCCTATACCTGTGCATCTCCAACCATTGGAGCAGTAGAGAAGGTAAATGTAAGAGAGAGAATAGATTGATAATAATCTCAATTTTAATTATGAAAAAAATTGAGAAATTTCTCAAAACTGATAATATTCTCAATTAATATTAGAAAAAAAATTGAGAAATTTCTTAGTTTTGATAATTATAAATTGAAATCATTCTTTGTTTTGAAATTGAGAATGTTCTCAGTTTATAATATTCTCAATTTTTATTATGAAAAAAATTGAGAACATTCTCCGTTTTGAAATTGAGAACATTCTCAGTTTTGAGATTAAAGGGCAAAATGTCTTTTTACATATAAATGAGACTTATTGGCTCAAAATTTTTTTGACAGGACCTACACTACCACCAAATATGTAGACATGACTTTTTGGTAATTAATCCTTATTATTATTATTAGATGAAAACTTATTTTGTTTTTAAAATTTTATTAGATATTTAAATATTAATGAGTGATAATAGTTTAGATTGGATGTGTGATGGATTATTTTAATTATTTTCATACATGTTTGTATATATTTTATCATTGTGTGTCAATATTTACAAGTTATTCTTATGCATATGATGTGAAATATTTTTAAAAAAATAAAAAAATAGGTGTACGATTTACTTATAATCTGAAATATGAACCTTTGCTAATCGTATTAAGTATATTGTGTTACTTTTAACACGATTTCAAATAAGTTATGTTAATGTCAATATAATTAATATATTTAATTAAATGCGTCATGTTAATATTAAATTATTTTGAACACAAGCTCAATATTACATAACACGAAAATGATATGACACGGCGCAATTCCCACCACTATTCATAATACTGTTGAAAAATTAATTATGCACAAACTCTGCATGGCGAAATTAATCTTTTTTAACGTACGAACCCTATATGGCGGTTTGGGTCGTTGGAGTCGAAATTCAATTGACTACTAATAATTACTAAACAGCCAATTTAATTTTAATATATTACATTTATTATAACTAACAACAAAAGATAAAATTGTTAAAAAATCTAATTTAAAGAGGGTATAAAGCATTAATTCCACGTATATTTTTTCTTGGAGAAAAGTACATTCTTTGTAAAATCTTATAGTGAGAAATATATTTTATTATTTTAGAGGGCATTTTCTTTTTAATTTTATCCCTTAATCTATTTGTTGACCCTTTTTTTTTGACTATTTATTTAAATATTTTCTTATCTTTTAAATTTGTATTTTTTTTTCTTATTTGTTGAAACTGTTACACTCAGATTTGAAGGCCCATTTTCCCTATTTGTTGAAATTTACAAACTTGTTTTTTTACTATTTGTTGGAATTCTCCACCACTGCCACCAACACCCAATACTCTCTCTATCTCTTTCTACAAAGCCATTATCTGTTCAAATATCTTCATCATTTTGAAGAGATCTGAGCCATTTTGAACAGATCTAAATAGATCTATGTTGAGGCACTTCAAATCCAACACAATTCCTAATATTCAATCTTGATCAACATTTTTCAATCAAACAAATGGCATTACATCTGGATCTTACTATGAGGGTGTTTGGGAAGCAAAAATTGAGGCTAAAATAGCTTCAAATACAAAAAAAAAAAAAAAAAAAAAAAAAAAAAAAAAAAAAAAACAAACCCCTAATTTTTAAAACACAAACCCATTGATTTTTTTTAAAAAAAAATAAAAAATAAAAATAAATATAGCTCTAACATAGCATCACAGTGTAGGGACAGCCCCATCATTTTCTGAAATAAATGACAATTTTGCCCCTTTAAACCTATTTTGAAAAAAGTGAAGTTATGGATAAATTTGTCATTTCAATTTTAAATATCATTTCAAACACATTTTTCAATACACAACTCAAATAAAAATCTATCATATCTTCTCAAGTACAAAAACTAAAATAACGTACTAAAATAGTCAAAAAATCAAAAAACCTCTAAAATAGTCACTTCCCAACCACCCAACAATAACAAAACAACTAAAATAAAATAAAATGAAATGAAAACTAATGAAGAACACACACATGACCACCACCACTGCCACCTGTTGTATCTATCAGACACAAAACACAATATATATATATATATATATATATTCAGAAAGAGATCGAGATGAATATAGGGGCAATTCTGAGGGAAGGGGGCGGTGTGAAACCCTAACCCTAGGTAGTCTATGACGGTGGTAGTAGCTGAAAAGTTGGTTCTGGGGGCAGCTCAAGCGATCTGAACTTGGTGAGGAAGGTTTGGCTGTCCTAGATGTTATTTGAACTCATCTGACCAGATGTAGAAGTAATGCGACTTTAAATCGACTTTGATTTGACCATCGACAATAGGAGACTTGGAGGAGAGAGACGACATATGAGACAGTTGGAAAGAGGTTGCAAGGGTCGAAGATCTGGAGGCAGTGAAAGGAGTGACTAAGGCCGATGATGAAGCCGAGGAACTGTTTGTTCGAGTCGGAGTCATGGAAGTGGCGAAGGTCGATGACAATTGAGCAACTGGAGGGATTTTGTCGCTGGATTAGGGTTTTGATGTGAGAGACAATGGAAGGGCAAGAAATGGAGACCTTGTGGCGGTGAAAGGAGTGGCTGAAGGCGACAATGAAGCCAAAGTTGTGGAAATGACAGAGGTTGACGGCGATTAGGCACCGGCAGTGGGTGTGTTGGTGGTGGTGAGGTCAGAGAGAGAGAGAGAGAGAGAAATAATGTTGAAAGGTGAGAGAGGCATGTATATGTAATGTAAGTATTTTGGTAATTTTGCGAAAACTTGTCCTTATAGGCATAATTTTTCAAAATATGGACCTTTGACCAAAGGATTTATGGACCAGAGACTGTAACATGTCTTTTTCAAAATATGGACCTTTGACCAAAGGATTTATGGACCAGATACTGTAACATGTTCGGAGAGTGCCCGTTCGTGTTAAATAGTTTGAACTTTTAGAGCATCTCTAACTATGTTCTTTAAAATGTCTCTTCAAAGTATATAAAAAAGTATATTTTTTATTTTATTGGGAAGTGTCATGGAAGCCTATTTCATATGGGACATATGAAAGACTTGTCCTTCCAACCCTGTTACGTTAATTATGAAGCAAGTTAAAGCAAACCCATAAGAACAATGTATTATATTGAAGCAAAATTTAATTTGAACTTTTTCTCCATTATAAGGATGAAAGCAAATTGTAGAATCTCACTATAAAATGGGAGTCTAGCAAAGCGTTTGAAACTTGAATTAATCAAGAGATTTGTCGAGGAATAAAAAAATAAACTTAGAAGCTATTTAATTTGTATTTCATTTATTTTTTCTTGACAAATTTAAAATCTAAACACAACTAAAATTGTTGGTTTTGTAGATATAGAACTATGTTTCGACAATTTGTCTAGGGATATTTACATAGTGCTTGTTTGAAATATGCTATATAAATATAAATCAAAGGTAATACATAAATATATATATTTCAAATGGTAGAAGAATATCCAAACAATCATAGTCCAAGAATTGTAATAGTCTAACAACTAACCCAAAAAAAAGTGCCCATAATCAGAAGAACGTGATTAATGAAATTATTCGGTACGAAGAACAAAATTATTATTTTCAAGAATTATTTTCTATATTTTTACTTCATTGCAACTAGATCACTTTAATTGTTGAAAAAGTCACTAGTGGCTACAGGTAGTGTTGGTGATATAGACAAATAGACAAATTGGATAGAGAGATAGGTGACATATGAATAAATAGAGATGACAAGTGGACAAATAGACGACGGTTGAACAAATAGGTGACATGGATATATAAGTGGATAGTAAATAGATAGATAAGGATAATATGGTCGTTTCAAATTGATTTATTCTTTTGGTTCCAAAAGAATAGACCTTGGGCTTGTTGCCCAAAATTTTACTAATGATACTCGTAAAAAAATGGATAAACTACTAATATATTCTAATAGTTGAACTTAATTTTCATTAAGTCCTATTGAAAATTAGTCTTGGTAAAATTGTCGCTAAAAATAATTTTTTTATGACAATTTTTTTTATATGTCGTTAAAAATTGATAATTAGTGACTTTTTTTGGTAATAATTTTTATAAATTGTCGCTAAAACTTACAATTAGTGACTTTTTTTATGATAAATTTTTCTCATAAGACCTATTAGATAATAAATCTACTTATTAAGACCTATACGTAAGTACTCCTAAAAAAATTAATTAATTAAGTTGAATTTTATCAAGTTGCTAATATGGATAAATCCCTTGAGGTATCTTTTTTTTCCATAAGATAACGATTAAATGACATGGTCATGAAATAAAAAAACGGAAAGTATATATATATATATAGACAGATATATAAACAGATAAACATGATGCATAAAAACAAGACAGTCCACATGGGAACGAATATATAAACTGAGACAGATGATATCAACACATAAGTCACTTGGTTTCGTTTTTATTATTTTCTTAAGAATCTACTGAACCAAATTTCTTGTTTTTATTACTTAATCATGTCACATAGTATTTAAGTAATATTTACTCCAATCATTTATGTAGTCTTAAATATCAGGTCAAAAAGTTATTCAAATTGGCCTACTGTTTCTATTTACAATAATCCTTCCTTCAAATACGTGGCAGCCCAAATTGTCCCTATTTGAGGTTTCATTTGGGATGTGAACTGAATTTTTAAATTTTTGATTATTTTAATTTGGAGTTAAAAAGTTTTGTTTTGGACGAGCTTTTATTTTTTTAATTTTTGTGAAAGAAAAAATAAAATTATTATAGTTTAGATGTGATATTTTATTTTTTAATTTTTTTACTTTTTTTTATAGTTAAAATAGCCAAAAAAAACTTCCAACTTTTTATACCAAATGAGTGCCAAGTTTCAATAATTATAAATAGACCTCTATAAAATTGAAAAATTACAAAAAACCATAAAAGATATTAGGAAAAATTATATTTGTATGAAATCTTAAAAGTAATAATTATATGTATTTAGTTACAATGCTTAGAGCTCAAATAAAAAATAATTTAGATTACATTTCTATGTTAGAAAAGTGAGTTAAATAGATTAAATTTTATTTTGATTATTGCTTCTGAACAATCTATAATAAATTATAACTAGAAAATTATTAGTATTAAAGATAAAAACATCCATAGAAATGTAGATTATGAACGAAATTTTTTGCAAGAGTTAATATTAAACTAAATCCACAAATTCGCAATTGAAATTGGTATCAGAGTTCGATTTCTCAGCCTTGTCAATAACATTTGCATTAGTATAAAATATAATGAAGAAATAGAATCTGATAACCTAAATAATCACTACAACAAAATTGACTTTTTACGGCATCACATCAACGGCATACCATAAATGCACGCCGTAGTTTCTCATTTTTACGACTTGCTTTTTTTGTATGTTGTAAATACTTTTCCAACCACGACGTGTCTATTGTGTAGGCTGTAAATGGTAATAACGATGATTTTTTTACAGCTTGTAATGTATGCCATAAATAATAAAACTTTCTACGACGTGCATATGGTATGGCGTTAGTATATCAATTATACACGACATACATATACCAACCGTGAAAAGACTTTTTACGGTGTACACAATGTTCGCCGTTAAAAGTATTGCACTTTTTACGACGCACACATCACATGTCGTTAAAAATATTACCTTTTTACGACGCACAATGCATATCCTAAATTATAGGATTAAAAAAAGGCGCGAAAATAAAATTTAGGGAGCCAATCACCAAATAAAAAAAAAAGAAAATTGTTATTACAATTTTTTATTTTATTTTATTTTTTTCCAAAATAACTATTTTGCCTTCCTCTAATCAAAATGAACATCACAAGGGTTTCAATCTCTCTCTCTCTCTGATGATGATAAAGGTTGAATCAATTGCTAGGGTTACCAGGATCATCTCATCTCTTCTCTTCTTCTCTTCAGTTGTATATCTGAAATCAAAGGTATCTATCATCGTCTCATGCTTCTCTTCTCTTCTCTTCTCTTCTTGGTTGTGTATCTGAAATCCCTAATTCATTCTCACTCCTAGCCCAGTCTTACCCTAGTCTCTTTTGCTTCTCCCTCTCTCTCTCTCTCTCTCTCTCTCAGTGACCGCAACATCGTGTGTAGTACCCCACACAGCGACGTGGTGGCACCGCCCTGTCTCAACCACAACAATGACGCCTCTCACCCCTGGCATCCTCTCCAAACTTCTCCAAAATCTCATCAACACTGTCGCCAGAGGGTATTGAGAAGAAAGTGGGTGTGAAAGGAGAGATTGAGGGTCGAATACATTGTGGGTCGAATACAAAACCTGATTTGGGGGTTTTTGAGAAGGTCTCGGTAAAAAAAAGAAGATTTTATGGATGGGTTTGATGAGTTTAAGATCGTAAAGAAATGGGTTAGAGAGAGAACGTTATCCTTCGTTGTAGAAGTAGCAATCTTCGAGAGTCACAGCAACAATGGCTGCAATGGCTGCTCTTCAGAGCTCTTTCACTTCTTTTTCTCTCTCAAATTCCTTCTTGGGCCAACACCTTTCGTCCCCCTCCCTAGTATTTGCTCTGTTCTCTCAAATTTTGTTTATTTTTAGCTTTTAAACCCATATTCTCATGGAACTTGAATTGCCCATACTAATTTAATTTCAATTTTTTGGTGATTTTCATTCATATTATGGCCCCGTTTGTTTGGGGTTATAGGGAGGAGATTGGGTTTAGTAGTGAGGAGGGGATTGAGAATGAAGTGTTTGTTTTGAGAGATAGGGAGGGGATTAGTAATCCCTTGGTATTAGTAAGGAGGAGGAAGGGGGATTGGTAAGTAGGAGGTAGAGATGGTATTAGAAAAATAGTGAGAGGATTAGAAATTTTTTTATTTTTTTTATTTTTTATATATTGGGAATTTTTTTTTTAATATAATGTTTAATTTTTTTTATATTTTTTTATTTGTTTTATTATTTTATATAAAAATAATTTAACAATTTCTCACTATTAATCCCTCACGATCAATCCCTTCACTAACAATCCCCTCGCTATTAATTCCCTTATTATGAATCCCCTCCATTGTATTTCTGAAAACAAACGGAGTCTATGATTTTTTGTTGATAATATCAAATGGGTTTCTCACAATTTGGAGTAATTGCTCTTTACCTGGTCATATATCAATTATTAACCCTCAAGTACTTTTGGCTTCAGTGTTTAATTTGAACTCTTGCTCATAATTTTTGAATAGGTCTGCACAGATTGTTCAAAACCCAGGTGTTGTTATTAATTGTCATACAAATCACAGGACACCCTACTTTCTTCTTGAATTACAGAACAAGATGCCATGACAGGGCACTAATATTCTTTAGTCCAAAAAAGCCAAAGATTTGGGTTGTGTTTGGTTAACACTTTAGAAGTACAAATTACCTTTTTGTATACTTTCAAAATGCCATTAAAACAATCTCTGACTAGATCACTAGCCTGTCGCTTCCTTTTTTGTAATTGACTACATACTCCTAAGGCCAATCGTGATGCTCAATGATAAAATTGAGGAGCAAAATAATACTTTTGTTTCGTATGCCAACATTGTGTTACTTTTTTATTTTTTATTTTGTAAATAATGTTTGGTTCCAAAACCTGTTGCAAACTTGATTTGCTTAAAACTATGGTTTTATGCAACATGAAACATTAGATGGAAATGTACTACCTATACCAACATAGTTCTCTAAATTGTTTGGTTATTGTGAACGAAGATACGTTAGAGACCAGCACATATCGAAATATATCAGAACACTCCGAAATTATTAGAAAAAATCATATGAAAAGCATTACATTTGAAAAAAAAAATTGGATCACTGTGGATTTGAGGGCAACTCTACCAGTTGCTATACATTGTGCTATTGCTAAAATTTAGCAAGATAGACACAAAAAGGGGAAAGAAAAAAAGAAAACTCTAGCAGTGTGCTATCATTGTGCCAAATTTAGCATGATGCTGTCCACATCATTGTAATTTTAATATAAATTCAATAACTTAATTTAATTTTTTTAAGATAAGCGTTACATTAAATATTTAGAATTTGAAAGAATTCCATAGACAAATACCTATTATTAAATTTTATTTAATGCAAGTATAAATAAAGCTAAATGAATTGACGTTTTGGATATATCAATTACTGAATTATAAGTTTAGTTTAACAATACTCAAATACATATAATTTGGTACATGTGGTAGAAATTAAATCATGTTAAAAAAATATCCTTTGCACTGCTGGAGTGGGTTTCTCGAAACATAGGATTTGGTTAATATGATGCGACTTTTCACAGCCATGTAACTGGATGGTGCTGTGATTGCGGAGAAAGGGTGAGGAGGTTGCTTCATATTTAAATGGCTGCTGTATATTTCTTGTTGGTGAGTTTTCTTTTGAGAATTGTCTTCCATAATCGTACTTCAAGTTGTTTTTGTGATTGAACTCTATGGAACGTGGAATCCAGGAATGATGGGCTCCGGAAAGACTACAGTGGGCAAGGTTTTTTCTGAAGCACTAGCTTATTCTTTTGTTGACAGGTTAGTTTGTCAACTTTAATGTGCTTGTTTTGCTTTTTGATGAGTACAATATGTTATGGACCAAAAACACCGTAAGGGGGCGAACCCTGAACAATACCAAGCACAAACTATACATCACAGTTGGGATTACTTAACATGGAGGTTATTTAGTTTGTCGCCATTAATTGGTTCTCAAAGGCAGACTGTATATAGGTTCTGGAATTAAGTTTGGAATCTGAAAAAAGTTTGAAGTGGGTGGATCTAGACAATTTAAAAAATATATATTTTTTTCCCCATTGATATGGTAGAATGCTGCTAATTTTTAAGGAACTTCAACTCATAAAAACAATGTCTATTGGTGCAAACAAGATATGCAGAACTGAATATTAAATTGGTTGGGCTTGAGTTTATGGGATTTAAATTGAGCTTAGGCATTTTGAAACTTGATTTTTATACTTTTCACCAAGCTTCAGCTTGTTAACTAGCCTAATCGAACATACATATATTGCCATTTCATAGCATACTAGTAGAGTTATTGATTGGAAGTTGCTGGCACACTGCACTTGCTTACTTCATTGCCCATGAAACTGCAGTGGCTTTGTAGTATTTGTTAGCATCTCACTTTGAATCAAGCTTAGTGATGTTCAACTTGGCTTGTTAGATACCCAGAAAGATGGCAAATAGGGGGATGAAAAGAGTCTCTTTTACCTTTAAAATGTTCCAGATTTTAGATTTTTTTAGTCTCGATTTTACACTTTTACATGACAACATTTCATGTACATATTGTAAGCTGCATGCTTGTTTCTATTCTTTGCAACTCCTTTCACATAAGTTGTTCTTGCTGGTGTCTAATGAATTCCCTGCATATCCAAAAAGAGAAAATATGAAGAAAGTAGTGGTTCCAATAATGTATTTCTTGTTGGAATTCAGTAATAAAGCTTCTTCTTTCATCACTCAATTTCGTTTAGTGATTCCATTTATGCCTAACATGGGATGTACAATGGTTTCATTTTGACATTCAAATATTACAAAATGTATTAAAAGCAAATGTCTTCATTGTTTTGCATGGGTCAATCACCATGGAAGGAAGTGGAGGGATCAAATTGAATCAATCAGGATACTTGTGGAAAGTTCAGTAATAAATTTCATTAAAAATGAAGCAGTAGGTTTTAAAGAAGTCCTTGAAGAACGGTAATTGGAGTTTTTGGTATTTTTTTTTTTTTAAAATTTTTGAGTCTTCTAAAAGGCTTCAAAAACATTGAAGAACATACCAACGATGGACATGTGTGTATCCAAAGTTGATTAGGAAATTGGTAAGAGTTCATAAAAATATCCTCTTGCGGTTTTTTTTTTTTAATTGTCGATATTCCATTGGACACCTCCTTTCCTTTCCCATAAAATATCCTGGATATTTTCTCCTCAAAAGGCATGTCTTGTTGGGACCAAATTTCATGGTACATATGGAAAAACTATCATTTGGCGGGAGTAATGATTATAACATATTAGTCAAACTAAATTACATGTATATTGAGCATCTGATTTTTTTGACAAAGTATGTTGAGTTTCTAATTCTATGTCCTCTTTTTTTTCTTTGCTGCCAAATTGGGGCTTCACTTTTTGTTTTACAGAATCCAACTTGTATGCAGAATGTAGCTTTAGAATATATAAGGAGAAAATCTCATGTTTCTGATACTGCTGAGGGTGTTGAGGAAGGAAAATCTGGTAAAGATCTTATCCCGTAAATAAATTTAGTGAGATAGTATTTGTATCTGCTGCTGCTGTTTTATTATCATTGATGCAGTTGTTGTTAGTGTTGTTTTTCTCTTCTTCTTATCTCCCTTTTTCTCTTTTTGTTGTGAAATTTTTTCTATATGGTTGGACTGCTTTACCCTCTGTTTGAGCTAGGATTCTTTTTGCTTTAGCTGTAGAGCTGCGTTTGTGGTAGGAAGGATTTGGTGGATTATATTATGAGGGTGATATCTAGACAGATATCACATGCGTAGAATTGTTTAGGCAGGTTTTTGGAATGTTTTTCTTTGGAGATTCTGAATTTAAATTCCGTATATGTAGTATAGAATTACACATGTTGGTACAAAATTGTACAGATACAGTTGTGGAAGTGTCAGATATTGGTCTTGATAAGGTAAATATTGAAAGGATTGCATAGAAGACGTCGTTGCTTTCTACAAACCAATTTTGGTTTTATCTTCAGATTTATTTATTTATTTTTTTAACTAAGCAAAATGATTGGGAGACTTTACGGAGAGAGTGTGCTTCTATATCTTGGTATTGCTGACAGGAGAACTCTTTGTGCTTGGCCTAGTAGTGGTCCAAATGTATCATCTATATAACCAAATTTTGGAACAATTGATTCCTTGATTGTTGAGTTGTGTAGCGATCCCAATTTCGATTCTTCTTTCATGTTTTGCCACTTCGATTGGGTAGGCCGGGGATCAAGCTGCTCGGTTAGCTTGCGGGGGTCAAGGGGGCAGCGTCCCTTAGCGGGTCTAAAGGCGGCGCCCTGGCGGGGTCGAGGGGCAGTGTCCCCGAAATAAAAATGCAAAATGCATTCGAAGTTACTTGAGCCGCACATGCGAAAGACGTGGGAGGGCTTGCTTGGCTACTGCAATAAATGCAGGTGCGGGAGTGCAAGTGTGAGAGAAGCGCCGCACGTGTGGTGGTAGGTGAGTCCAAAATTTTAGTCTTTTCTTCTCTTTAGGCTGAGTGTATCTCACTTTTGTTAGGTCTCTCTCTCTCTCTAAAAAAACCGTTTTCTCTCCCTTTTCTCTACATTTCCCTACGCCAAATTGGATCAAAACCTTGATTTCTCAATATCCATTAGAGTTCTGCCATAGTTTCTTCATCAAAGTTCGTTAACTTCTCGAGAGCTTCGTTGTGTGTAGTGAAGATCAAGTTTCGGCACGTTGATTTTGGGGGTTTCATCTCATTTCTTCTTCAAAACTTGAGGCAATGATTTTCTTAGAGTTATATATATATTTTTGCAAGATCTAGATGATTTTCGAAATCATCCTTCGATAGCTTTGAAAATTGATTGTTGATTCAAGAAGTTGAGTGATTTTGAAAGTGGGTTTGTCTCTTGTTATTTTAAAATGATCTTATGGGTTTTGATCTTTGTTGATTAAAGAAAAGATGATTTTAGAAAGTTTTCTTTCAAAAGATTTGAATTGTACAATTTTGTGAGAAAACCTAGAAATTGAGAATTTTTAAAAGAGATTGAAAATCCATGAATGATATTGTTATATTTATTTTGCGTGTCCAAATAAATGGATGTTTGAAAAATTTCTTATTTATATTTATATAAATAATGAATTTCCAGGAATATGAGAATTGTTGTTCATTTTGAAAATTATTGTTCAAAACATTGAAATAGTCTTAAAATGACTAATTGTTGAGGATACTTGAGAAGAGGGAATTGTGTTATTCCTTGGATGATGAATTGGAATAAAAGTATTTATATTCATCTTGTGAAATTGGCATATCAATTCATTTGATTACATTAAACTTTGAAAGTTGATTTGAAAACTTGCATTGAGAAAAGAATGTTGAGAAACAAGTTTTTATGGAATGGTTTTGGGGTAAATACGGTGGTAAGTCTTGAAAGGTGGTGTAAATGATAGGTGTCAAGCTTTCCAGTTAATACAGGTAAAAATGACAGATTACAGGTGTCGAGCCTTCCAGTTAACACTAGTAAAAATGATAAATTGGTAGTACTTGTATAGTCTACTTGTAGACACCGACTTGGGGATTACCAGAGTCGTATTTACCGCTCTTGAAATGAATTGTTAAGTTTTGAAGAATTGAAATTGCATGACATCGTTGAGCATGAGGGTTTTCAAAGATGAAGATGTGATTTTCTTTCAAAAGAGTATAGCATGGCATGTGTATTTCATCTCTTGAGATTTGTAAAAAATGTATATACTTTGTTAAGGATTTCTTATTGGGCTTTATGCTCACCCTATAGGATTTTTGTGTAGAAAAAGATGTGGTGATGTCGCCTAACTAAAGGCGAGGAAATGTGTGTTGAGAGTACGAGACTCTCATTTTGCTGTGACTCTATGTGTAAGCCAAGGGCTGTATGTGTGTGGGTTTGAACAACAAAGAATGGATATCAAATTAATAACAGAAAAATATGAGGAATACAGAATAGTTTTGGGTGAAAAGAAATGTGCGTATATAGTGACCCTGGTTTTGACCCGACTCTTATGGTATCCCAGACTTGGGTTCATGGTTTTTGGATGTTGTTCATTGTCTTTTCCTCTTTATTCCTCTTTGAATTTAGTTATTTGGACGTGTTGAGTGTGTTTGGAACAAGTTGGTTGCGTGATTTTCAAACCCTGTGTTGCCCAGAATTTTGGTCCTATGCTCGAGCGTCCCTTCTTGTGCTTGAGCAGGATTTGCAAACTCTCAATACTTTGCACGTCTGCAAAAGTACTGGAGGGGTGTTTTCCATGCTTGAGCGGCGTTTTCTATGCTCGAGCTGGTGGGCGCTCGAGCGTCACTTCTTACAGTTGAGTGGTTTGTCTGTTGTCTACACAAGTATTGGAGGTGTGTATTCTGCGCTTGAGCAGGACTTTTTGAGCTCGAGCGCGTCGACTCTTGTGCTTGAGCGGACTGTGCATATATCAGATCGCGAAAATGACCTTTTACATCACTTTTTCAGATCTTTTCATCCTAAACCCTAAAGTTGAGACCCCCTCTCTCTACATTTACACCTAGATTTAGTAATCTCTACACCCGTGTGCCTTTATTAAAAGAGAGTGCGTCTCAAGAGCTTCCTCTTGGTCTGATTGACGTTTGATTTCGGCGTCTTTGAAGATCCTCAATCTCTTTTTTTGATCTCCTAAGCTTGAGGTAGGAATATTCTACACCTTAATATGATTTTCAGCCTAGTTATTTATTGTTATGTATAAATGGTGGAATATTGGGGATATTTGTGGATAAACCTAGGGTTTGAGTGTGGAATGAAAGAGGGGTTTTCAAATGTAATTGGTAAAAATGGTTTGGGTGTAGATGTAAAGGTTTGTTGTTGAAAAAGAGTTGATTTGGGCACTTGAGTTAGTATTTGGATAAATAGGAGTTATGCCTTAGATGGGTCAATTTTTGTTTTGTATAAATAAATGAAATTAACTATGGTGGTATGAATTGGATAGTTGTTGATATACATGGTGGAGCCGGATACTAGTTATCTCGCTCCTATGAAAATTTGAATAAATTATCTATCTTGAGATTGAATATCTGTTTAGAAATATCTGTACTGGGCTATCGGTGGAAGATAGCTATGATTGTTGTAGAAATTGCATGAGGATTAGGTAAACTAAAACTAATCATTTAATTGGTGTCATTGAATATGACAACACTTTAAATACATTGTATATGTATAATATTTTGAGAGGAGAAAGGGGATATACTCCATGTTCTGGGAAGAGATAGGGGATGGACTCCAGTGAAATTAAGTTGGCTGGAGTGTCTAGGGTGAAAGTCCCGAAATCATGTGTATATATGGGTGCCGATCCTGCGAACGAAATTTCCGTAAAATGACAAGATTGAAGTGCTTGTATGATGATTGTGTTGATTGAGAACCACTGAGTTGTAGTCTCAGTTGGGTTATTCGGAGAATTATAAACTTGGCCCATGAATTTAAATGAAATGATTAACTTGAAATGAATAGATGTGAATGGATTGAGATGTGAATATCGGTACTGTATGGTCTTGTGGAGAATGTGTGTTTTGTCATAAATATTAAATATACACTTGGCACTTATATCTTCGTTAAACCTCATATATTGTGATAGATTATTTCTATTGGGTTTTAGCTCATCCTACTTGGGAAACCACTTTCAGGTACCAGTGACGTGTTTCCTCCAAAGACGTAGTTTGGGAGGACCTGGGAGCTGGAGGCTCTATTTTGTTGTTTTGTGCTTAAATGTTTATTCAAGCCAAGGGTTTTAGATGTACTGAACTTATGACTCTCTTTTGTTGTAACCAAGCAATGTCTTGGAAAGATGTAAGCCGGTAGTGCATTTATTTTGTTTATCATTAACTAGTATTACATGCTATAAATTCAGGATATACATTTATGAATGTATATTACATGTGTTATCTTTTGTAATACGAACTCTGATGAATGAAAATACTTTATTTCTATTTTTCTTCTATTTATTATATGATTTTCGAGGGCATGACAACTTGGTATCAGAGTGTACCGGGTTTGAATACTTTGGGTACGTGGGAAGTGGTTAGTACCACAATAGGTTTGTCTCGCTTGGTTGAGACGTTAGTATGTATTGTATGCTTAGGTGATAACATGCTTATATGACTATATGGGCATGGGATTTAGTTCCTAAGATATCGATTGGTCTACGGGTTTCTGGAAGTCCTATTAGAAAAGCACTTGATCACTGCTGTTTCTAATTGGAACTCTAGCAACGCCATGGGACGGTTATTATCTAGGAAGGAAATTCGTATGTGATTATGTGATTATGTACTTATATGGAGTGATTTACTGTTGTCCATTGCATTAGGACGTGAGTGAGTTAGCTTTGGCACATCTGGAAATGTGTTAATCTCTTTCGTTACCTTTATTAGTATGTCAAGACGTAGATGTGGTGGTGGTAGGCGTGGTAGGCCTAGAAGGCATGAGATGCCTTTACCGAATGATATTTCGGCACAGGAAGAGGAGGTTGGCCAGGCCAATGTGCCTGAACCGGTTGGTTAATAGGCCATGGGCGCCTTAGCCAACAAAATGGCTAGAGCTTTGCGGGAATCCATAGACATTCTTAGGGCTGAGAATAAAGTCCAAGCCCAAGTAGCTGAGGCAAGGCCGTCTTTCTTGAAGAGAGAGTTTTTCCGATCAAGTTCAGACTAGTTTTTGGGTGATTCCAAGGAGCCACTGAAGGCAGATGAGTGGCTAGAGCAGATAATGAAAATGTTTGACATGCTCGGCATCGAAGAAGGGGGTTTGAGAGTGACCTTGACGTCCTTCTAGCTGAAAAGAGATGCGGGTCAATGGTGGAACTATACATGGGGGCGCATTGGAGGGACTTGGGAGGCCTTCGTCAATGCCTTCCAGGAGAAGTTTTTGCCTCCCATGGTTATAGAGAAGTTGAGAGACTAGTTCACAAAGTTGGTGCAGTTGAACACACCTATGGCTGAGTTCGAAGCCACCTTTACCAACTTGTTTATGTTTGCACCCGAGAAGTTGGTGCAGTTGAACACACCTCTTTTGTTGGAGTTTGAGAAGAGGCTGAGGATCAGGCTAATGTTTAAGGTGGCCAGTTCGATGATTAGAGATTACGGACGCCTTGTGGAGGCGGCGGCTCATCTTGAAACTGTGATGCAGATAGAGGAGGAGATGATGAGGGGCTCCAGGAAGAGTTAGGATGCCCATGGGGATAGCAAGAGGCAGAAGGGTTCTAACCCCCAACAGTCCCATGGAGCACAATTGAGGTCTACCTTTCCAGTACCGAGTTTGGGTTCTAAGAGAGGTGGATAGGGGGATTTCACTTGTTTCAAGTGTGGCCAGTTGGGCCACAAGTCCTCGGCTTGCCCGCAGAGAGGGGCAAGGCAGCGATCTGTACAGTCTTTGGTTTGTTCTCAGAACCAGGGTCAGGGGAAAGGCCAGCCGCTCACTTGTTACCAGTGTGGGCATACAGGGCACATGAAGATGTTTTGCCCACAGTTGGGTGGCACACCTGGTGCATTTGGTTCGAGGCAAACACAAAGTCACCAGCCAGCACAGTCAGCATAGGCCTCAAGGGCCAATCAAGGAGCCTCTTCAGCTTAGTCAGTGCATCAGTCCTATGCTCCGAGGGGTGAGCAGGTAGATCAGAGGCCTATAGGGCGTGTGTATTCTGTTATCGCGCCAGATCTACTACCAACACCTTCTGTTGTGAGAGGTACTTTTTGTTTTGCAATTCAGTTGCTAATGTGTTGATTGATACGGGGTGCATCCCATTTATTTATCTCATCTGCATTTACATCGGTTTTGGGATTAGAGTTGGCGCAGTTAGCATCTCCTATTTGTGTGGTGTCACCTATTGGCGGTGAGCTGGTTTTGAAGCAAGGGTGTCGGGGTTGTGATATAGAGGTTGTCGATCGCCGACTTTCCTTTTCATTTGTGTTGATGCATATGTCTTGTTTTGATATTATATTGGGTATGGACCGGTTGTCTTCATACTGTGTTGTTATATATTGCTACTATCAAAGGGTTACTGTATATACCTTGAGCACTGACTGCTATCATTTCTTAGGGGACCGAGTTGGTAGAGTCTCATCACCGGTATATAATCCGCGTGGGTGGAGTGAACTTAGTTGTCTCCTTGCTAGCTTCTCGAATAGTGAGTGTGATGAAGTCCGAGTTGAGTTGCCAAAAGTGGTTTGTGAATACCCAGACGTCTTTCCTAAGGATCTTACTAGTTTACCAACTCACCGTGAGATTGAGTTTTATATTGATTTAGTGCCTGGTACGACATCGATTTCTATGGCACCGTATTGGTTTACACCCGCTAGGTTGAGTGAGTTGAAGATTCAACTCCAGGAATTGTTAGATAAGGGTTTCATCTGCCCAAGTACTTCACCTTGGGGAGCACCAGCTCTCTTTGCAAAAAAGGAAAGAGGGCTGCTTCGAATCTGGCCACACAGGCCTCCTTTGATGGTCGACCATTGAACATTCTGAATTTAAGTCCAAGGTTTGAAAATAAGGGGTCGAGTCTCAAGGCTGAGAGCGGTCCTAGGCTGCACAATCTCAAGAGCGATTCCATACAGGTCTTCGCAGGACCGCGCAAAACAATTTTTTTGAAAACTTTTAAGAAAGCGACAAATCGCTCGTGTTGAAGACAGTGTAGAACCAATCTAGATCAAGCCAGGGTTCTTCTCAGTACTCACACTTAACAAGCATGATCTCATTCATTAAGGGCTTAGCACGCCTCTCTTTCTCTCATATGATCAAATTTTGCAAAACCTGAGGAATTCCTTCCTCTTTGTTTTCACCACAGTGTTAAATTTTTTTTTGAAAAACTTAGGTCATTACAATGACTTCAAGGTGCAGAAGAGCAGGTGAGATGTACTGCTGTTTCAATCTAAACTTGCTGGCACAACAGGCTTGAAGTAGCAATAAGCACAAAAAACATGACAGCCACAGCTGTTTCATTCAGACTTCCTGGTTGCAACTGGCTTCACAGCAGAGACAGACTCAAAAGAAAGCAAAAAGGATAAATATAAAACAAAAAACGGTGTTCGAGGCCACAACCCCGGAATCACCTGACATTCTATACAATGGGACTGACTCGATACAACAAGACAGACCTTTAAGCAAAAAGACTGACTCAAAACAAAGAGACAGGCTCAAAACAAAGAGACATGCTCAAAACAAAACCACAGAACTGACTCAATACCCAAGTCAGAGTGTACAACAGTCATCATTTGCAAAACGCTCAAAACAGTGCGTGCCAAACGCCATATCTAAAATAAACCGAGCGCCGCTCGCAGGTGGTCCAACCCCTGATCACATACTCGCGCTATCCTCGAAATCCAACAACCCGGCAGTGACAGACTTTGCCGAGCTTGGCAGGAGGATGACTTCATTGTCAATCAAATCTTGCACTTCATGGCGGAGACGAAAACAGTTGTCGGTGCTGTGATCGGTCTGCTGATGATACGCGCAGTATTGAGTAGCATCATGGCCCGCTGGAAGAGGACTGGAGAGAGGCCGAGGCTCAAGAGGTTTGAGATGACCCTTTTCCGCCAGGATTTGAAGTGCCTTAGACAAAGGCATGTAGAGGGCGTGAAAGACTCTGTGCCCTCGGGGCAGATACTTTGAAGTCTGTGGACCTTTCCTGAATGTACTCGAAAAAGGATCGGCAGGTGTTGCCTTGGCTTTCTGATCTTTTCCCGGTGCAGGGCTGGGATTGGAGGGAACTGTTCTGGCATGACGGGGTCTATCCCGATTTTCCGCCTGGCTTGAACTGCCCTCGGTTGGAGTGGGAAAAGCATCATCCACAATCTTAGCCAAAACTGCGAGTATTTGTTGCTTATTCAACCCCCCGGCTTTTAGAGCCTCGACTGCCCACAGTAGTTGTTCAATGGGATCAGCGTCTGCCTTCATCTTATTCTTGCCTCTAGCCTCAGCTTGATCGAGGGTTTGGGTTGCTATATCAGAGCGAAACCCGGTTGTTGTTGACACGTCATTGCTATAGCTTGAAACAACCTCAGGTTGGTTGAGCTCGATCACAATTCGCCCCAGTAGCAGGGGCTCTTGCGGCATGAAGTTCCCGGCGTATGATGTGGCTGGTGGTGGAGCCGACATCCCATAGGCTAGATCAGCCACAGATCTCTGGAGGTCGCCGATCATTCCCATTAATTCAAACGTGGTGGGTTCACGAACTTGAAACATCTGGGGTTCCTAGATCGGGTGCGCGGCAGGCAACCTAGGCGGATGTGGTACTTCGACATTGGGCTCATCCCGCAAGATGGTTCTTCGGTCCAACGCGGCTGCCATAACCACAATCTCCTCCGAATTTTGTGTCATCATAAGTCCGCTGAACTTGAATGGTGACTGACGCAATTGGTTGGTTGACGGATCAGATATCTGTCTTGCCTCAGCAAAGGAGAACACTGGCTATTCTGTACTAAATCTCTGAACTGAAAGAGAAAACACGCAGCATTTCAGCCCTTAATCAGAACAGACACAAGCGTAGCTGAAATAACCGTACTTTACTACTGATCACTGTTCCCCAAAATCACTGCCCCAAAACTGAATCTGATACCCGCGGATATAACTGATTCTCAGAATATCGATACTGGTGCCCACAGGCCTGGTACTTAGATTTACAAACTGATATGCGCATTCCCTGTAGAGATATACTCTAAAAGCACATAGCAAGTAAAAGGGAGCCAAAACACCCTTATATTGGGGCAGAGTTTCCCTGTCCTATTTTGTCAGGAGCTAGGGTTTCACTACGCACGCAGTTGTTTCAAACAACCTATAATCGGGTAGCAACCTGTCCTAGCTTGGAATGGTCACTATGGATTCCGAACATGCACTAGGTCGAATGGTCAAAAGGGTGCCCCGGTGACAACCGGGGTTTGTTTCCCATCGTGGCAGAGCCCGTAACCGGTCAGCCTTATGGCACGCTTCTCGAAATGAGCCTCCAGCAAACCGTTCAGGAATAGCAGACGGCAAACACTGTGACTTAGGCGCACCAATGCACATGCAATGCAAAAAAAAAAAAAAAAAACACGTAAGTGTAGTCAAAACAAGATATCATGAGTTCAAGTCAAATTCTCTAACTCCCCAGCAGAGTCGCCAGAAACTGTAGACGTCCCCGAACGTCCCGGGAGGGAATCCCGTTTGTTCGTTGGGCTCACTACAATTCGGACTCAAATTGTCACGGTCCCGTATCTAATCTCGCAGAGTGCAATGCAAAACCGATGAATCATCAAAGAGCCCAAATCTGGCAAATCATTTTTGAAAACAGATTTTTTTGAAAGAAGTGCCAAACATGGACTGCTTTTCCAGATACAGAGTCGCCACCTAAATATTTTGTTTTGAGAGAATTTAGGAAACCCTGACTCGTTTGCATAAGGCCACGTGTCCGTCATCACCAAAGTTGTCTCGGCTCGGAAACTTGGGTACGATTGGGGAATGTCAGCTATGAGCACCCCCGCTCGGCCGATCAAAGATCGGCCTCTACTAACAATGATATCAAGTTTTGAAAACATTATGTGTTCTTATTCCGGTTATTAGCCTAGAATTACTATGTGACATGCACAACACAAAAGTATAGACTAGATTGCCTAATTTGGAACAAAGCATCGCATATCCATTGTTTGGAAATGATTTGAGGTTTGCTACTCGCAAGTAGGCTAAAATACGAATTTCGATGAATTATTCCAATTCAAACAATCCAACCTTCACCCATAGGCATTCAGACAATAAATCAACTAAGTAGTTAGCCTCATGGCAAGCATGCTTTCATGTTAACATTCACACTCATACGAGATGCTAAAGCATAAACACTCACCTAGTACTCCAAGCCAAATCAAGGAACATGTTAGTAATCAAATGTATGATCCAAGTCCATGTTAAGATGGCTAATGCATCGCAGGCAAAATACAACTAGAATAGGCTCGGCTAATCTATGGATGGCATGTGAAATGCAACATGTATTCAAGTTAGATTTGAAATACTATGTAGTTAGTATGATGCGCCGAGCCCGGTGCATGCAATACTGATGAATGAATGCGCACATGCATAGCATGAGGATGCTAATTAAAATATGCCCTACTACTAACCATCAAAGCAGGTAAGTAAAAGGGAGAAAGACGCGGGGTTGGAAGACATACATCACACACACGCACGCTTATTACACAATTCGCCCTCTCTCGGATGGACCAAAAGAATAATACAAATTTAACTAACTAACAAGCTAATTAAATAGTTACAGACCACTTAGCTAGTTAAGCAAATTAACTAAGCTAATAAAGCGGTAAAACAGCCTCGGGAAGAGGGTCCAACGCATGCGTGCTCGGCCTCGCTCGGAAATCCACCACCATGCACAAGCTGCCTCTGTTTACCCTACTTTGCTCCTCTGAAAATTGTGCAAGTCTCAATGATGCTCCAGAATCACTTCCTGATCACTGTGGAAGGTCACCGACCAAGAGGAAACACGACCGGCCAGGGAAAACTGGTCATCGACCATTGGTATGGCTCTCGGCCAAATATATTTAGTCAGCCGGCACTCAATATGGTCGGTCGACCATATCTTCCTGCAGAATCCTGTTTTGACAGCAGCAGAGGGCAAACTAGGCATGACAATGCATTTTCAAGCAAATGTTTACACTACCACCCTCCCTATCATGTTATGAACTCAAGGGAGTTTGGTCCTCGACTCTCGGACCACCAATCGCGCATTTCAATACATGATGGTCCGAGGTGTCAAGTTGTGCATTTTGATGTCAAATGAAATGCACACAAACACCAAAGGGGCCCAACCTCTATCATGGTGATTCAAGAGGCAAGACATGCATGCCAAATGTAACCTAAGCATGCAAGCTAAGCATGCAATATGAACATGAGGGCAAACATGCACACATGGAAGCATGTAACAACACATCAATGGCAAAACATGCAATAACATGTTAGGCAACTAAAAGAGAGAATGCACGCCGAATGCATTACAACCTAAGCATGCAACAACATGCCACATAGCTCAAGCAATGCAACAAAATGCCATATAGCTAAGCATGTATCAATAATGCAAGCAATGAGCATGCAAAACACTATGCAACCAAAACATGCAAGCATGATGCAATGTAACAACATTTGAACAACATGCAAACGGTGGACTTAAACTAATATGGACAAGCCTCAGCCATGTCTAAATAAGTAGCCAAAATGCTATGGAAATGAAGGCAAATTTACATACAAACATGCATGCGAACATGGTCCAACACTTAAGCACAAAGAGGGAGCTTTTAAGCACACTTAAAAGGGATGAACATGGACATATGGCAAGCATAGCAAGCTCTGAAATCATGTTAAAAAAGGTGCCAAACCAATTTAAACAAGGCAAGCATAGCATGCAACCAAGCCCAAGGCCTAAGGCTAATCTAAGGGATCAAACCATGACTATGCAAGGGGAGCCCCAAAGGGTCGAGGGGACTCAAAACAGTCCCAATGTAGGTCGAGACAAGGCCCAAAACACACTTAGATGGCATCTAAATGGCATAAGTCTAAAGGCATGCATAAAGGTCCAAACATGGAGCATAAAACATAAACCTTTTGAAGCATCAAAGGAGCCATAAATGCAAGTATACAAGCATGCTATATGGACTAAAATGACATGATAAGTGGTTCCAAACCACTGAAAAAGTGCAAGTAAAGCATGCTAGAGGATCCAATACTCAAAGCCTACAAGCTAGGTTGCATGGTAGCTATACAGAGCAAGTCATGGACAACCCAAATAACCAAAATCAGACCTCAAGCACATTGAAACATGCATAAAAGCTTCACAAAGCTAAGCCAAAATCATGCTAGAAACAAGGCTCAAAGAACAAAGCATGTTAAGGCAATTTCATGGCATTACATGACAAGTATGCAAAGCATGCATGGTGTGTCTAAACCAACTTGAAAGAGAGATATAACATGGAAAAATAACCACAAATACCAGTTAAGACATGGCCAACATGAACTTAAGAAATGTGCTCACACATGAGGCTAAAATGACAAGTTTTGAAGACAATAAGGAGAGGGAATGGCCCTCTCCTTCTTAGGACCTCAAAACACCATCCTCACCACTAAAATCCCTCTAGATTTCAGTGGTGAGGAGACCAATACAAGGTGGTCTCGGAGCTCACCAAAAATAGCACAAAATGAGACCAAACAAGGCCTAAGATGGGGTAAACAACCCCAAACACCAAAGAGACCTTAAAAAACTATTTTAAGAAAGTAAAATTAGAACTTTTATCAGTAATAGACTAAGCTCAAAAACAGATGTAAGATAGGCAAAAGGCTTATGCAATAATGGGGAATAAAGAGCAAGAATCTCACCCTTGTAGACCACCTTCAAGAACAAGGCTCCAGCAGCCTTTCCAAGCTTAAATCCACTCAAAAACTTCAAGAACAGCCCTTTGGCACCTCAGCAACCAAGGTAAGGTGTGATACTAGGTGTCCTAGTGCAAAACTAATAACAAATACACCTTATACACACACAAGAGTGAAATAGAGGGAGATATAGAGATAGAGAGATACAAAATCCTAAACCCTAATCTCAGACCCTCTCTAGAACTTTTTTGAACAGTTGAGGAGGGAGGAGAAGCCCTCCCTTTATAGAGATTCACTCTTGCAAAGCTTACAAAACAAGCTAAGCAAGAGGGAAATCCCTCCATACACGTGTATGAAGGGGGTGCATTGTGGATGCCAGCTATCACAGTTGGCATAAAATATCTGCCAAAAGCAGATGAACAGTGATTGGCTAGCCAAAAATGACAAATTGGCCAAAACAATGGTCGGCCGACCATAAATAGTGCCGGCCGGCCATAACCAATGGCCGGTAGCAACAAAACAGGGCCATGGCCTCAAGCCATGGCCGGTAAGGTGTGGGGATGGCCAACAAGATATTTCCCACCCTCAGAAGCAAAAACACAAGTGTTTGGTGCAAAACCAACCACAAAACAGGCAAGTCGAGAGGTCTTGAGGCAAGGCGCGTGGCCGAGACCTCCGAGAACTCAGGACGAACACAAACATGGATAATCATCGAGTGTTCAAATGATGACGTCCAAGTCTTGAGGACGGTCAAAAATGGGGTGTCTACACCAATGCCTCGTATAGATGATCTATTTATCCAGTTGAAGGGGTCTTGTTGCTTCTCTAAAATAGACCAGTTGAGGGTAAGGAAGGGGGACATCTCGAATATTGCTTTTGTACGCGGTATGGCCATTATGCATTTCTAGTGATGCCTTTTGGGCTAACCAATGCACCGACTGCAATTATGGATTTGATGAACTTGATCTTCCGTGAGTTCCTAGATCATTTCGTGGTCGTCTTTGTGGACAACATATTGATTTACTCACCCTCCGAGGAGGAGCACGAGGAACAATTGCGAATGGTGCTTGAGTTGCTTAGAGTCCATAAGCTATACGCTAAGTTTGGGAAATGTGAGTTCTGGCTGAAAGAGGTTAAGTTCTTAGGTCATGTGGTATCTAGGGAAGAGGTGACTGTAGACTTATCCAAAATAGAGGCAGTTCAAGATTGGGAACAACCTAAGAATGTTTTCGAGATCTGTAGTTTCTTGGGGTTGGCCGGGTATTACTGCCGATTCGTGAAGGATTTTTCTAGACTAGCCTCATCTTTGACTAGATTAACGAGGAAAAGAGTTAAGTTTGTGTGCAGTGAGACCTGCAAGAAAATCATTCCAAGAACTTAAAGTTAGACTGACTACCGCTCTAGTTTTGATTATTCCGGAGAGGGGTTTGGGTTATTTAGTATATTGTGATGCCTCACGAGAAGGTTTGGGTTGTGTGTTGATGCAAGGAGGGAAGGTAGTAGCCTATGGATCGCGGTAGTTGAAAACGCATGAGAAGAATTACCCTACTTACGACTTAGAGATAGCGGCGATGATCTTTGCCTTAAAAATTTGGAGACACTATCTGTATGGTGACAGATTCGAGGCATTTTCTGATCACAAGAGCCTGAGATATCCGTTTACATAGAAGGATTTGAATTTGAGGCAGAGGCGGTGGATGAAGTTCATAGAGGATTACGACTTTGAGATGTATTATCAGCCGGGAAAGGCCTATGTCGTGGCCGATGCATTGAGTAGGAAATCTATTAGTAGCACAGCTTGCATTGCCATCCGGAAATGGGAGATGTTGGGTACTCTTGGGGAGTTTGACTTGCATCTTGGTGAGTCTGTTGAGTCTGCGGCCTTGTTTACAGTAGTTGCCCAACCTACACTTGTGAATCGAGTGTTAGAAATGCAGAAGAGTGACCTTGAGGTGGAATCCCTCTGGGAGAAGATCTCCAGTGAGAAAGTGGAAAGGGGCTTGAATGTGTATCCTGACCAGAGTGTGAGATACCGAGATCGTTTGTTCGTGCCAGAGTCTTACCGAGAGGAAGTACTCCAAGAGTTTCACCATTCACACCTTGTGGTGCATCAAGGAGGCACAAAGATGTATCATGACATGAGTCACCAGTTTTGGTAGAGAGGTACGAAGAGGGATGTGGCCGTGTTTATGTTGATATGCCTTACCTGTCAGCAAGTGAAGGCCCAGCATTAGAGGCTAGCGGGTTTGTTGCAACCCTTGCCTATAGCCGAGTGGAAGTGGGAGCATGTCACGATGGATTTTGTTGTGGGCCTTCCGAGGACTCAATGAGGTAGTGATGTCATTTGGGTAGTAGTTGATCAGTTAACCAAATCTGCACACTTCATACCTATGCGCGTGAGTGATTCGATAGACCATCTTGCCGACTTGTATATCAGGGACACAGTGAGGTTGCACAAGATCCCTGTGACGATTGTTTTGGATAAAGATCCGTGTTTCACAACTCGGTTATGGCAGAGCTTACAGAGTGCCTTGGGCACTAGATTGACCTTTAGCACTGCGTATCATCCTCAGACTGACGGGCAGTCCGAGCGTACTATTCAGATCCTTGAGGATATGCTTCGAGGTTGTGTCCTTGACTTCAAGGGGTCATGGGAGAGGCACCTGCCCTTAGTGGGGTTTGCCTATAACAATAGATTCCAATCAAGTATTGGCATGGCACCATTTGAGGCCTTGTATGGCTGACCGTGTAAGTCCCCTGTGTGTTGGGCAGATGTGGGTGATGCACCTAGGCAGGGTTTGATGAGGTTTGGGAAGAGTGGGAAGTTGTCCCCTCGATTAATTGGGCCATTTGAGATCCTTGAGCGAATTGGAGAGGTAGCTTACCATTTGGCGTTGCTGCCACAGCTTTCCGGGGTTCATGATGTGTTTCATGTTAGTATGCTTTGGAAGTATGAGCCAGATCCATTGCACGTGTTGGATTGGACCAACTTAGAGGTAGACAAGGATGCCTTGTATGAAGAGAGACCAGTGAGAGTCTTAGACACTCGGGACCAAGTCTTGCAAGGCAAGACGATTCCCTTGGTTAAGGTTTTGTGGAAACATCACGGGGTTGAGGAAGCAACTTGGGAGCGTGAATTGGAAGTCCGAGAGAAATCACGGGGTTGAGGAAGCAACTTGGGAGCGTGAATTGGAAGTCCGAGAGAAATATCTAGACTTATTTGTTGGTGTTTGAACATATATTAAGAATTTAATTATGTTAATGAACTGTAAAAGCATTGTATATGTATATTGAGACTTGTTCCTTGTGTGATGAGATTGAGTGACCGGTGGATGGGTCATGGTGTTGCAAATTGATTTGTAAGCATTGTGGGAATTTGTTTAAAAACATGATTTTTAAAATGTGCTTTGTAATTTTAGGGACAAAAATTCTTTAAGAGGGGGAGGTTATAACAATCCTGGTTTTGACCTGACTCTTGTGGTATCCAGGACTCGGGTTCATGGTTTCTGGATGTTGTTCATTGTCTTTTCCTCTTTATTCTTCTTTAAATTTAGTTATTTGGATGTGTTGAGTGTGTTTGGAACAGGTTGCTCAGTTGGTTTTCAAACCTTGTGTTGCCTAAAATTTTGGTTCTCCACTCGAGCGTCCCTTCTTGGGCTCGAGTGGGATTTGCAAACTCTCAGTACTTTGCACGTCTACAAAAGTACTGGAGGGGTGTTTTCCACGCTCGAGTGGCGCTTTCTACGCTCGAGCTAGTGGGCACTTAAGCGTTCCTTCTTGAACTCGAGCGGTTTGTTTGTTGTCTGCATAAGTATTGGAGGTGTGTATTCTGTGCTTCAGCGGGACTTTTTGCATTCGAGCAGAACAACTTATTGTGTCTGACGCTCGAGCGAACTGTGCGTATATCAGATCAGGAAAATGGCTTTTTACATCACTTTTTCAAATCTTTTCATCCTAAACCCTAAAGTTGAGACCCTCTCTTTCTTCAACACACACTCTCTCTACATTTACATATAGATTTAGTGATCTCCACAACCGTGTGCCTTTATTAAAAAGAGAGTGCGTCTCAAGAGCTTCCTCTTGGTCTGATTGAAGTTTAATTTTGGCATCTTTGAAGATCCTCCATATTTTCCTTTGCTCTCCTAAGCTTGAGGTAGGGATATACTACACTTTAATATGATTTTTAGCCTAGTTATTTGTTGTTATGTATAAATGATGGAATATTGGGGATATTTGTGGATGAACCTAGGGTTTTAGTGTGGAATGAAAGAGGGGTTTTCAAATGTAATTGGTAAAAATGGTTTGGGTGTAGATGTAAAGGTTTGTTGTTGAAAAAGGGTTGATTTGGGCACTTGAGTTAGTATTTGGATAAATAGGAGTTGTGCCCTAGATGGGTCAATTTGTGTTTTTGTATAAATAAACGAAATTGACTATGGTGGTATGGAATTGGATAGTTGTTGACATACATGGTGGAGCCGGATACTCATTATCTCGCTCCTATGGAAATTTGAATAAATTATTTATCTTGAGATTGAATATCTGTTTAGAAATATCTATGATTGTTGTAGAAATTGCATGAGGATTAGGTGAACTAAAACTAATCATTTAATTGGTGTCATTGAATATGACAACACTTTAAATACATTGTATATGCATAATATTTTGAGAGGAGAAAGGGGATATACTCCATGTTCTGGGAGGAGATAGGGGATGGACTCCAGTGAAATTAAGTTGGCCTGAGTGTCCAGGGTGAAAGTCCCAAAATCATATGTATATATGGGTGCCAATCCCGCGAACGAAATTTCCGTAAAATGGCAAGATTGAAGTGCTTGTATGATGATTATATTGACTAAGAACCACTGAGTTGTAGTCTCAGTTGGGCTATTCAGAGAATTATAAACTTGGCCTATGAATTTAAATAAAATGATTAACTTGAAATGAATAGATGGGAATGGATTGAGATGTGAATATCGATACTATATGGTCATGTGGAGAATGTGTGTTTTGTCATAAATACTGAATATACACTTGACATTTATATCTTTGTTAAACTTCATATATTATGATAGATTGTTTCTACTGCGCTTTGGCTCACCCTACTTGGGAAACCACTTTTAGGTACCGGTGACATGCTTCCTCCAAAGATGTAATTTGGGAGGACCTAGGAGCTGGAGGCTCTATTTTGGTGTTTTGTGCTTAAATGTTTATTCAAGCCAGGGGCTTTATATGTACTGAGCTTATGACTCTCTTTCGTTATAACCAAGCAATGTTTTGGAAAGATGTAAGCCCGTAGGGTATTTATTTTGTTAATCATTAACTAGTATTACATGCTATAGATTCAAGATGTACATTTATGGATGTATATTGCATGTGTTATCTTTTGTAATACGAACTCTGATAAATGAAATGCTTTATTTCTATTTTTCTTCCGCTTATGAGTTGGATTTATTATATTATTTTTGAGCGCGTGACAGTGTATGTGGAAAAGGAAATAGAATTTTTAGGATTTGAAATAAGGCAAGGTCAATAAAAATGTAGAGTCATGTTCTCGAAAAAATTTATAAATCTTCAGATAAAATCATGGGTAGAAAAAAACTAGAAAGGTTTTCCAGAAGTTTAACTTGTGTGCCAACTTTTATAAAAGATTTAGCTAAAATAAGAAAACCATTACAAAAGAAATTAAAAAATGATGAGAGTTGGACTTAGAATTCAGCCGACTCTACTTTAGTAAAATTTTTAAAAGAAAAATGTAATGATTTGCTTACCCTAACTCTTTCTAATAAAAACGATGATCTAGTACTGGAAACGGATGCAAGAAACAATCATTGGAGCACGATATTAAAAATAAAAGAAAATAATCAGGTATGTAGGTGTTGCAGAGGAAGTTTTAATCAAGTTGGATGCAATTATCCCACTATGGAAAGGGAATTATTAGCCATAATAAAAGGAATATAAACATTTTTAATATTTTTGGCTCCAAAACTTTTTTTTAATAAGAATTGATTACAAAGGCCTACTAGGTTTCGTAAATAAGAATTCATCTAACAGGCAGGCGTAAGGGAGGCTTTTACGATGGCAACTCTGGTTAAAACAATTTACCTTTAATATAAAACATATTAATGGCAATAAAAATAGTTTTGCAGATTCTTTAACTTGAGAACTTGTAAATGACATCTACATCCACAAGACTTACATTGCTAGAGAAGGAAACACTTCTAGCAGAGACTCAAGAAGTGGTGACATTATCAAAAAAATGCAGGCTATAAAGAAGAGTTGTTCCGTGAATGAGCTCATTAGGACCACCTACTTAGTTGCCAAAACTATTTTACAATTAGAAGTATTAAAATTATTTCTTCAGCTTCCCTATGATATCCAAACTAAAATAAGAGAATGTTCTTTTGTTAAGTTATTTTTGAAATGGTACAAAGAAAGTGTCACCCATCTGGGAACTCAGTGGTGCTTCTTTAACGGATGGACAGCCGTGTACAACTATAGAATGTTAAAGGTCTCATTGGATCCAGATATGGTTATCAGTCCTAAAGATCCTTTGGTTCAAATGTGGAAATTAGGAATAGTCAATACATTCTACGTTTCACCTCACCCTTTGGCTATGTTTGTTTGGGTGGACTGGATTAGGTTGGATTAGTATTCCCATGACTAATTGTCCTAGGACTATGAATCCCTTTGGATTGTGTATCCCATCCTATGTTTGGATTGAGTTAGGATTATAAGGAGGGATTAACAAAATATTATCCAATCTGAGGTTTGTTTAAAGGGATTGGAATGGATAGGACATGACAGGATATGTGACATCCAATATATAGACCATAATACCTCTATTATGGTCATTTGATAGGTTAGTCCAGACTTTGACTTAGTTTCCCAATTTATGTCCCACCTCTTATGTGGGAATGAATAGTCCATCATATGTGAGATACCATATCCAGATAAATTGTTGGTCCGAAGTTCAATTTTTTAACTAAACATCGGATTAATAATTTTATTGAACTATCAGTCCAATCCCAAGCATATGTCCGCCCAAACAAACATGACCTTAGAGTACTATGTTCTTTTAGCTCACCAAATTCCAACAATTCATCTTCAAGAGAATTTATGATGTCTATAAAGAATACCTGAGCATGGCACCCATTACATTTACAACTATACAAACGGAAGTAAAGGTTGAACATCTAAATGCAGCTTGTTATCTGATAAAAATAAAAGACAAGAATGACGTGATGCCCTTCAAATGTGATTGGTTCAAAGATTGGGAAAATTTTTTTATAATTGAACAATAGAAGCAAGGGTAAGGGATTTTTTTTAATTTTATAAATAATATCTCATGAAATTACAAAATTAGAAAGGGTTAGGTTCAAGGTGGTTCCAGAGGTGGAAGGTTTTCTCATAGAAACACAGTGTGCATTAATTTGATCTGCCAAATTTGTAGAAAGAACAATCATTACACCCTTGATTGTTAGCATAGGCTTGATTAAGCTTATCAGCCTCATTTTGCAACTTTTCCTCAGCATTAGATCTTCCATTCTTACATTTCACAACCTCAATCACCTAGTTTTCCTCCAAAAAGAGCTTATATTGCTTCTACTCCTTCTGCCTCATCTGACTCCACTCCATGGTATCTTGACTTAGCTGCCACAGATCACATGACTAATGATCTAAGCCATCTTCAAGTCTATGAATCTTATCAAGGATCTGAGCAGATTACTATTGGAAATGGTCAAACATTGCCTATCATGCATACTGGCAAGGGTATTCTTCTCACTCCTCATCATTCATTCAAATTGAATAAGGTGTTGTATGCTCCTATCTCCTCTAATTTGGAATCTGTGCATAAGCTCACTAAAGAGAATAATTGGAATATTACATTTATTGATTCCTCTTTTGTTGTTCGGGACAACAACACCAAGGCCATTTTACAAAAGGGCCTTAATTCTTATGGCCTCTATCATTTTTCTCCTGTTCAGACCTGTCACTTTCCTTCATTGTCACATGCTGCTATTGCATTTTTTAGTCCTACTACTGTGTCTACTTCAGAGTCCATTTAGCATAAAGACTAGGTCATCCTTCTTCCTTTAAGTTTTCTCATATGAAGAAGCATTTTCTTTCTTTTATTAATAAAACCAAGGGTGTGTCTTAGCCTTGTAATGATTGTTGTGTTTCAAAGAGTCATAGGCTTCCATTTTCACTTTCTAATTCAATTGTAAAAAGACCATTTTCTCTTATACATAGTGATGTGTAGGGGCCCTTTACCTCTTTTGTGCCTACTTTTAAATACTATGTGTTGTTTGTTGATGAATTTACTAAGTTTACATGGATTTATCCTTTGTGCTATAAGAGTGAAGTTCTTTTTCTTTTTCTTTCTCTCTCTCTTTTTTTTTTTTTTTTTTTTTTTTTTTTTTTTTCCCTCTAAATTCCTAGAGTTCAAAGCTTTTGTTGAGAATCAATTTTTTACTACTTTACAAGTGCTGAAAATAGAAGGAGCTACAAAATTTGTTAACAAGACCATGACCAAATTCTTACTAGCCCATGGTAGTCTTCATCAAACCTCTTGTCCTTATACACCTTCACAAAATGGTGTTTCAAAGAGAAAACATAGACACATAACTGAAACATCTATAACTCTTCTTTATCATTCTTATGTTCCTTTCAAATATTGGTTTGATGCTATTTCTGTCGCTACATATGTTATTAATAGAAAGCCTAGTTCCAAACTCCATCACAAATCTCCTTATGAGTTACTATTTCATCATTCTCTTTCTTATGACTTCATGAAAGTTTGTGGCAGTCTTTGTTATCCTTGGCTCAAGACCTATGTGACTCATAAATTCTTGCACAAATTAGTTGCTTGTGTCTTTTTAGGTTATAATCCATCAGTTAAAGGCTATAGATGTTTGGATCCTCTCTTAGGAAAAGTCTATCTCTCTAGACATGTTATATTTCATGAAGATGTTTTCCTTTTCACTCAACAAGCTCAATCTGCTTTTTCCTTTTCTTTTCAACCTTCTCCTCTTTCTCATATTTACTATTTCTTCTGGTCTTCTTTTGCTTCTCCTTCTAATTCAGCTCCAACAACTTTTTCTCTACTTTTCTCTATTTCTTCTCATTCTTCACCACTTGCTTCTAGTCCCCTTGTTCCACATGTTCCCTCTGTTCCCACCCCTGTTCAATCTATTTCTATTGAGTTGCCTCTTCCTTCTCCTATTCCTCCTTCTCTTAACACTCATCCCATGAACAGCAGATCTAAGTCTCATTGCCTTCTTTCTTCTTCTCAACCCGTTGTTCTTTCTTGCCTTTCTAACTCAGAACCTTCCAGTTATAATCTTTCTCTTCAAAGTCCTGTTTGGACTGCTGCTATGCAAGAAGAATATCAAGCTCTTATGAAATAAGGGACTTGGTCTCTTGTCCCTCCTCCTTCCTCCAAAACATCAAATGGATGCAAATGAGTTTTCAAAGTCAAAAGAAATTCTAGTGGCACTATTGCCAAACATAAAGCTCGGTTGGTTGCCAAAGGTTTTTTTTAACAAGAAGCGGTTGATTATAATGAAACCTTTAGCCCAATAGCCAAACAACCCACTATTAGAGTTTTGCTTTGCACTATAATTGGCCTCTCAAGTAGTTTGATATAAGCAATGCTTTTCTCCATGGGTCTTGGCTGAGGAAGTTTATATGTTACAACCTCCTAGTTTTTCACATCCAGCTTATCCTCATCATGTTTACAAACTTCAAAAGGTCCTTTATGGACTCAATCAAGACCTTAGAGCTTGGTATTCCAGCTTCTCTAAGTTTTTGCTTGGTCAAGGGTTTGTAAACAATCATTGTGACAATTATTTTTTCATTCGGAAATCCTCTTCCTCTATCATCATTTTGCTTGTATATGTTGATGACATTCTTGTTACTGGGAGTAGTGCTGCTCATATTCATTTTTTTATTCAGCAAATGCACACTGTCTTTACCATGAAAAAGCTAAGTCCCATTTCTTTGGGTATTTCCATCAAGTCAGTTGGTAGCTCCTATGTTCTCTCTCAATACAAGTATGCATCTGAGATTCTTGCCAAAGCTGGTATGACTTCTTGCAAACTTGCAACACTCCCGTTGCTGTCAAGACCTCTACCACTCCTTTTGATGCTCTTCATTTTCATTAGCCTGAGCTGTATAGGTGTTTGGTAGGAGCTTTACATTATTTGACTATAACAAGACCTGATTTGTCTCTGGCTATCAATCAAGTTTGTCAACACATGCATGCTCTATCTAATTGTCATTTTGCTGTTTTCAAAAGGATTCTTCGATTTGTTCAAGGTTCTTTTTCTTATGGGCTTACTTTCCAGCCCAGTTCCTTTACTCTACAGGCTTTTTCTGACTCTAATTGGGTAGGAGATATATTAGATAGGAAATCTACTTCTGGTTGTTGTGTATTTATTGGCTATAATTTGATTTCCTGGTTTGCTAAAAAGCAACCTATAATATCTAGGTCCTCTACTGAGGCTGAATACAGATCTTTGGCTCATACCACTGCTGAACTTAGTTAGCCACAAATGCTCCTTGTCAACTTAGTCATTTATGCACCTGCCCCATCTATTCTTTGGTGTGATAACCAATCAACTATAACTCTTGCTTCTAACAATGTTTTTCACACTAGATCAAAACACATTGAAGTGGATTGTTGTTTTATTAGGGACAAAGATATCTGCAAGAAAACTTGTCCTTAAGTATATCTTTGATTAGATTATTGATATTTTTATAAAGCCCTTGTTAGCATCTTGATTTCATTATTTACAATCCAATCATCTGGTCACTGTTCTTCCCATCAGCTTGCAGGGAGTTGAGGACATAAAGTCTATAAGTGCTGAAAAGGCTAAGCTAACAACAACTATACATTGTGTTGACAAGGTTGAGACTACAACCATAGCTTAGATTGCAGTCCTTGTTAATAAAATAGAGGAAGCTTAGTGTGTACGGATTGTATAGGTGTGTATGTACTAAGAACGTGTGAGTTGGTTACAATGTAACAATAATTGAGTTAGTTAGTCATATGTGGTTAGGCTGTTAGGTGAGGTTAGTGCAGTTAGTTAGGAATAGAGATTGTACTGTGTGGTTGTATAAAAACTCAAGTGTAATATCTTTTTTAGTAATGAAAATCAGTTTTGTGATTTCATCAAGTTCATCATGAAAGGACCACCTTTGCAATGACACCATCATTGGACCAAAAAATAATTGTTCTAGGATTACCTCATGAATCAGTATATGATTACTTGGAATAGGTAGATTCTAAAACATATTTGTCTTAAAGAGGCTTTAAGTTTTTGGAAAAATATTTGATAGAGTGAGATCTAGAAGGATGTGATGAAATGTTTAAAGAATATGACGAGAATTATGATCTTGGTGATGTCATGGGTGATGAGGGGGTATAAAATTTGGAGAATGTAATGGATTGACAAAATTATGTGCGGATTTGCAAAACCAAGGGCTAAATGGGCCATACATCCATGTGACCACTCCACCAACTTGTTTGTTTTTTATCAGTAACATGTGATCACCTTACCACAGCCACCTGCTTGTCGCTTGTTTGTTTTCTATCAGCAATAAAATATAATATGTAAAATATTTTATGTCTATAGATTAAGTTGAAATCTAGAATTGAAGTCCATAAGTGCCTATTTAAAGGCCTTAGTAGAGAACAAAATGGGACACAAATTACTTAGAGTATACTTGAGACTAAGAAAGAAGTCTGGATCTTAGGCCTTCTTAGAGCAAATAATACTTTAAGAATCTAATAGTTTACAGACACCCCTTTTTTCCTTGTAAATTTGATGTTCAATAAATAAAAATATTTTCTTTTCAAAAAGAGTGTATTGCTTTTATATGACATATCATTGATCTTACGTCTCCTACACATAATGAAAGAAACAGTTTCTAAAGTTAGGGTCTGAGGTAGGAAATGAAACAAATATGTGCTAAGCTTGATCTAAGGAAGGAAAGGTTGGGGTTAGCCAGCTCTATAAACTTGAAACTTACCATTGCCAGAGCCCTGTGCCGATTACATTCAGGTAACTATCAAAATCTTTAGATACTGTTTTTATTTTGAAAGTATAGTTGGCCTAAATCAAAAGCATCTTGAAAATATTAGAAGCAATAAGTTTTTCCTTTTTATGTGTTTATCATTTATCATCACTTGTATGTTCAAGATTTGTTGTTAGATTGTAATCAAGTAATAATATTGATAGAAAATTGTCAACAATGATGTAATTTTCTACTAAAAACTAGTGCTACTAGAGATATAGAATTTATTAAAAAAAAAAGAATTGATAAGAGATCTTATATTATTAACAACAAATATATTTAATATCATAAAAAATAAATAAGTAAAGTTTCCACATGAATGTCACATAAGCAATCCACTTCATTTGGGCGACATGGGCTATCCTATTCACTGTGTGGATTTAGCACCACCTTTTTATTTATTCACTATCAATTAAGTTCTTTTGGACTTGGTCTTCTTTGTGACATTTTGTTCCAGGTGACTGGTTGAGCGGTGAAAGTACCACTCGAGCAAAGATTGCGAGCATCCAGTAGTTTTGCAGGTCAGGGTATCGCTCGTGCGAAGATTCAAGGCTCTCAGTATCTCGTTTTGTAGACAAAAGTATTGATAGGTGTTGTTCACCGCTCGAGCGGTCTGTGCGAATTCAGCAACTTTAAAAGTAACTTTTTAGATCATTTCTCCATCTTTTCTTTTCTATTTTTTCCCCTTTCTTTCCTTTTGAAAAACCCTAAGCTCTTCACTTTAATACCTTTCATTTCACTAAGATCTAAGTCAAAATCTCTTGTAAGAAGAGAAGTATAAGTGAAGATCTTCCTTCTTACTGATTGGATTTCGTCCTTGCAAGGGATTCTCCTAGAGGTCTAGCCTTCTTGCTCTTTGTTTGAGGTAGGGTTACTATTAACTTAGTATCTTTTGTTTTGAAGATGATTATATGATATTGTTGTGAATTTATGACTTAATTTGAGGATTGAGTTAGATTGAAATTTGTATTTCACAAAAAAGGAAATTTTACTCAACTCACTACAACAAATTTGGGATTTAAAGATGAAACAAATTTGTCGCCAAATGTATACATTTCGTCACCCAAACTAATTACAACGAAAAGTTGTCGTCACCCGTTTTGTTGTCAAAGTGTCGTCGCTAAAAGGTCTTAGAGACGAAAAAATAAATTCGTCATTGAAAAGGGTAAATTTGTGACGATTTTTTTTTTTGTCTCCAATACACTCTGTTGGGAACATACTTGTAAGTAATTAGCGACAAAATATTTTGTCATTAAAGGAAGGAATTAGAGACAAGTATTTTGTCATAAATATGAGAAGTAGAGACGAAATAATTTTGTCACGTTTAATAGAAACGAAGACGAAAAAAATTTGTCATAGAAGCTACCAATAAAGACAAAAACAAATTCATCATTAAAAATGATGAAATAATGTCAAAAAAAATTTGTCACACATTGAGGGTAATAGTGATAAAATGTGACAATATTTTTCGTCATGACAAATTCATTTAGCGACGAAATAAAGAATTCATGACAAAATTAGTCATCCACCTAAGCCAAATAAGGGACAAAAAAAACCTTCTTTAGGGATGAAAAATTTTGTCACTAATTCCATAATATTTTTTTCCACATTATATACGTATTTTTATCAAAATTTGAATTTTAGTTCAACAAATATAATCCTGTTCATATTGAAACCTGTTTAATAAAACAATTCTATCACAAGTTAACTTAACCTGCTATAAATCAACACATTTACAAATTAACAAAATGAAAATATTCATTCATCATTACAAATAATTTCATCCTAATACAACAAAATAGTGCAATATCGACAAAATATCCATCAATTATAACTAGTGCAATATTCACAAAATATTCAACAGTTATAATTAGTGCAATTGCACCAAACATCCAACAAGAACTAGTGCAACTCCACAAAGTATGTGTATCCTTATCAAACAAAAATGAACATTCAAACAAATTAGATCATTGTTGCACGTCAAAAATGCCACCCCAATCCAATCTGCAAAAAAATAAATTAAAAGCTTTAGTAACTAATAAATTACACAAAAGATTAAAAACATTAGTACCTAATCAATTTACAATTAGATCAATTATACAATTTATCCCTCTAACAGACTTTTTTCGAGATTATGGGAACATAAATTTAATTTTAAAGTTAATTCACAAATGGTGCATCCCATTAATGTGCCGTAAGTTCATACAACTTATATTTGTCCCTCCTAAGGTGTTTCTGTTGGTTCTTGTACAAATTTGTAGTTGTGTATTAATTTAGTCTTTCGACGGCCTTCTTTGAAGCTTTAAGTGTGGAGAAAAAAATTATTTTTTAGACTAATTCACAATTTATACATCCCGTGTACCTGTACAAATAGGGTGTCCTATGCACGTTTCCATTATTTCCTAATTCTTCAAACATATATTCTTTTATAAAATTTGTTTAATTAAAGTTAATATACTTTACCAAGAAGTATGTTCACTTGTGGATGAGTCCCCTCAACTTCCAAAGTGTCCAGTGAATCCTTTGCTTCTTAGAAAGTTGGTGACATCTGCCATTATCTCCCCTTGTTTCTTCATACCCTCTTCAAGATCTTTTATTTTATTGTTCTGCATTTGTATTTGTTCCTTCTGAGTCTCTATTTGCATCTCAAGGCGCTTCCCATAATCATTTGTTTTAGCATATATGGTAGTGGTCCTCCTAATAGAGGAGGAAGGTCACATGCCAAGTCCCTTTAAGTTGCCAGACCTTGGCTTTAGGACTTTGATTGACAGCTCTTCTGCAATCCAATGGATTGATCCCGGCTGTGAAAGGTGATCAACCTGTGTCTGTATCATATTTTCCTATCAAATATTAAAAAAATAAATAATTATTAGAAAATTAAATAAGATTATAACAAATAGTAATCTAAAATTTTGTTAATAAAAAATTGCAATATATACTCACATAATTACCCTGAGCTTTAGATGAGATCCACCCATGTGTTTTCTCATTATAGTGAGTTTCCTTGTAAAACTCTGCTAGATCAAGTAGCATCTTCTTTTCTCTTGCCTAATTTGATAGATCAAATATTTAATAAATAAAGCTAAGAATCTAATATAATTCTTAAACTGCAAGGATACGTACCAGTTTTTCTACTCTAACAGGGATTGACCTAGAACCACACCTATGTTTTGTATTCATGTTTTCTCTGTTCGCGATGTTGGCTTTTGATTGTTCTTATAAGGAAGAATGATCAATATAACAATGAAATGTATCATTAATAAGACAAATATGTTGGCTTTCGATTGTTCATATAAGGAAGAATGAACCAATATAACAATGAAATGTATCATTAGTAAGACAAATATAATGCTTGATAATAAAGTAATATATAAAAATGTTAGGGTAAGTTACATGGAAACCAATATAAGTTCAAACAGCAAAGTATTCAAGAAAACAACAATATCACAACCACAGTACACAAAATTATGTCACCTAGATAAGACTGATTTGACACATAATTGGTAATAAGAAATTTACACAATCAAATGAGATTTGAAAACTGATGCATGCCAATTATCGCATAAAATGCTACTCCAAACTCAATAATCTACATGCTAGGCTACCAATTAAGTTCCTAAAGGGAATTGCTTTGTTCCTCTCTATCCTTGTCCTATATATCATTTCAACTTAAAAGATATTTCAAATTATTCACTAGTATCATTCAATTCTTTGAAAAATAGATTAGAGTACTTGTTGAGATTTCATCATAAAACGGTTTTTCTGGGTGAAAAAAGAAAAATGAGAAATTTTCACCGTTCACAAATAGGGGGCATATAAGCATGGGCAAGATAGATTGTGAAAAAATCTATTTACGTTTCACAAGATATGGAACAATTACTGATACCAAACTCATGACCCTTTATTTCTTCCATAACTCTATCAAATCTCAAGTTATGTCTCAATACCCTGTATTAGTTACTCAGCTAGTTGCTTGCCATTATCATGAAACTTCAAACAAAACCCAAGAACAAACATGAAATAGTAAAGGCATATACTAGGCCAAATACTCTACAGTAGTTGTACATTATTGACTATCCTAACTCAAAGCATGCACTTTATGGTTCAAAGAAAATGTTTTTTGGATAAATACAATCATAGAAACTGAAATCTTAGTTCTTTATTCAAAGACGTGAAAGGTGCACTTTAAGGAACCATAAATTAATCTCCTATAATGTGAGCCTTCCAATCCATGTTTACTAGTTTCCCTTTCTCATTTTCCCACTTATTTGGTTTTTATTGTGTTCCATTTACGTGCCTAGAAGATAAAGGAAAAAGAATATATATGGAATTTCACAGCAAATTAATTGTGTTCTTTCTAGTTTTTTTTTGGAATCTCTCCCTATTTTAATCAAATTCTTTCTTCACTGATATAATAAAAAAAATGAAATGTTACCAGAAATTCTTTAGTATTCCACTTTTTTATCAATAAGATCTATCCACTTGGTAGGATCGACATTCTTCAGTGGGTGGTTTCTTTCCTCCTCTTTAGCCTCCTTTAGCTCCATGAATTGTTTGTGTAGCCTATAGGTATGGTTACTTAATCTCCGACCAAATTTTGTGTTCATTGCCTTTTCTATATCAACAGGGTCTCCTCGTAAATCAAATTGATCTTGCAAAAGATAGATAAGTCATAGATAATTCCTAAAACAAAAAAAATTATGGTAAATAATTAAGATTTTTAACCTATAATAAGAAACATCGCCTCCTTAACGGAGGCAACAACATACCTCCACTTACAAACACTTGGATTTGGTAAATGTGTTCGCACTTCTACATGAATCTTTGAGGCTAGTTTTGAGGCATAGTCTCCTACTAGTGCACAAAATTCTAGAGGGATAGTGTAGACACCCCATTTTTGACCGTCCTCAAGACTTGGACGTCATCGCTTGAACACTCGATGATCATCCATGTTCGGGTTCGTCTTGAGTTCTCAGAGGTCTCGGTCGCGCGCCTTGCCTCAAGATCTCTCGACTTATTTGTTTTGTGCTTGGTTGGACCAAGGACTTGTGGTCTTTGCACCTGAGAGCAGGAAATGGCTTGTTGGCTATCCCCACACATCATCGGCGATGGCCTGAGGCCACCAGCCCTGTTTTATTGCTACCGGCCAAAAGTGATGGCCGGTCGGCAATGTATTTAGTCGGCCAGCACTTTGTGTTGGTCGATCGGCCTTTTCTGCTGGCCGAACCCTATTCATCTACTTTATGCAGATATTAAGTGCCAGGTGGCACAGACCCTGCCCTCCATACACGTGTATGAAGGATTTTTACCCTTTGTTTTAGCTTATTGAGGAAGCTTGAACCTTTTGAACCCTTGTTTTAAGCTTCTTGAGGAAGCTTGAACCTTTTGAACCTTTGTTTTAGCTTCTCGAAGAAGCTTGAACCTCTTTAGCTTCTCCAAGAAGCTTGAACCCTCTTGTTTCTCTATAAGAGAGGGCCTCCCTCTCTTTTAGAGAGGTTCCAAAAATTTGTTTAAGGCTCCAAGATATCTCTCTCTCTATATCTCTACATTTTGGGTTCAAAAGAGTGAGATTCTTGGCCCCTTTGCACACCACCTCATAGCCACACACCTCCACCATTCATCTAAGGTTCTTGGAGGTCATTTTCAGAGGTTAAAGAGTTGGTTCTTGGTCCAAGAACCTACTGGTTTTGCAGCTGTGCATCAAGGGTGAGAACTACCCTCTTTATTCCGCATTTTTGCACACACTTTTAGCCTATCTTGGATGCTGTTTTGAGCTTAACTTATAACTGATAAAAGTTCTTTTTTTGCATGCTTTTGAAGTTTGTTTAAGATCACTTTTGTGTTTGGGGTTGTTTACCCCCTTTTAGGCCTTGTTTGGCCTCATTTTTGTGCCTTTTTTGTGAACTTCGGGACCACCTTGTATTGGCCTTCTCACCACTGAAATCTAGAAGGATTTCAGTGGTGGGGGTGGTGTTTTGATGTCCTAAGAAGGGGAGGGTCATCCCCTCTCCTTGTTGTCTTCAATACTTGTCATATTTGCCTCATATGTGAGCACCTTTGTTAAGTTCATGTTGGCCATGTCTTAGCTGGTATTTGTGATTATTTTTCTATCGTATGCCACTGTTTTTTCCTATCTTGGTCATTCCATGCATGGTTTATGCACTTGTAGTGTAAATTTTGCAAACTAGTCTTGTATGCCTCATGTTTGAGCATGTGTTTCTAGCTTGTTTTTGGGCCATCTCAGTAAATTTTTGGTGTAGTTTTAACATGCCTTAGATCTGTTTTTGCTTGGTTTGGTTGGCCCTTGCATGCCTCATACACTTCTAGTGTATATCACACACACTAGCTTTGTATGCTCCTTGAAGTAGCATCTCATTTTAGCCTATGTTGTGTCCATTTTAGCATGTTCTTAGGCTTATTTTATCATGTCATACCTTTGTTTAGGTTTGGTTTGGTTAGCCCTTGCATGCTCCATACACTTGCCATGCAATCCGATGAAATAGCCTAACATGCGTCATGTTGTGACATGTCTTTTTAGCATCCTTTTGGCTTAACTTCAAGAAGATTTTAACCATGTGTTGGTATGCTTGAGGTCTGATTTTGGTTGTCTTGGTCACCCATGACTTGTTTTGCATAGCTTTGGTTCAATCTTGCTTGTAAGGTTTGTGTGTTGAGTCATTTAGTATGCATTACTTGGCTAATTTCAATAATTTGGCATCATTTGTAGTGTAATTTCAGTCCATGCATGGTCATGCACATGCATTTATCACCCTTTAAATGCGTTTGAGAGTTGTGCTTGTATGCCCCATTTATGGACCATTGCATGAGCTTCATCTTTGTGCGTTCCGAGCCACCATCCCAACACATTTGGCCACTGATTTTGGCATGCTTGAGAGCTACCCATGTTAGTGTAAGTCCATCTCACCATGTTGTTGCATGCTTGTTTCATTTTGCATGTTGTTGCATGCTATACATGTCCACATGTTTAAGTTGTATGCCTATTGCATGTTAACATGTTCATGTGGCATTAGATTTGTTGCATACTGTAGACGCGCCCGCGTGGGCCTTTGCTACAGTTCGGACTCGATTTGTGTCACGGTTCTTAATCTGAACCAAAGAGTCCAAATCCGACAAATCGTTTTGAGAAATAGATTTTTGAAAAGAAGTGCTAAACATGGACTGCTTTGTCAGATACAGAGTCGCCACCTAAATATTTTAAAATGGGGGAATTTAGGAAACCCCGACTTGGTGCCGAAGGCCACGTGTCCGTCATCACCAAAGTTGCCTCAGCTCGGGAACTTGGGTACGATCGGGGAAGGTCAGCTATGAGCACCCCCTCTCGCCCGGTTTGAAGACCGGCCTCTACTAACCGTGATATCCAGTTTTGAAAACGTTATGTGTTCTTATTCCATTTATTAGCCTAGAATTACTATGTTATGCGCACAACATACAAGTATAGACTAGATTGCCTAATTTGGAAATAAGCATTGCATATCCGTTTATTTTGGAAAACGTTTTGGAATTTGCTACTCGCAAGTAGGCTAAATACGGATTTCAACAAGTTTTCCCAACTTAGACAATCTAACCTTCACCCACAGGCAACCAAACAGTTTATCACATAAGCACCTAGCCACATGGTAAGCATGCTGTCATGATAACACTCACACGCATGCGGGATGCTAAAGCATAAAATACTTACATCGTACTCCGTGCCAAAACAACAAACTAGTTAGCAAACATGCGTGTCCTAGTTCATGTTAAAAAAAAAAATGACTAATGCATCGCATGCAGGATGCAATTAGAGTAGGCTCGGCTAACCTAAACATGGCATGTGAAATGCGACCAATTGGTGCACGTATTCAATTTGGAATTGAAGTACAAATGCAGTTAGCGTGATGTACCGAGCCTAATGCATGTAATACCAAATGCATGAATGCATGCATGCATAGCATAAGGTATGCTAATTTTAAAAATGCCCTAGTCTACCATCATAAGCAGGTAAATAAAAAGGGAAGAAAGACGTGAGGTTGGAAGACATACACACACTTACGCACACTTATTACATAATTGCCCTCACTCGGAGGGACCAAATAAATATTATAGTCCGAATAATATGCAAATAAATTATTACAGAATTTCTAATTAATTAATAGAAAGAATGCAAAAAAAGAAGAGGGTGGCCGCAGCCTCTGCCTCGGGATGCGCGAATGATGCATGCTTGAAACCCGGCTCGCCTGAAAAACCCGTACCGTACCACTGCCACCTCTGTTTATACTGCCCTGTCTCTCTGAAAATTATCAAAGCCCTAGGACAGGTTCCTTGCATGCTGCAGAGTACCACCGGCTAGGGGAAATTCCCACCGGCAGTGCATAATTTCCATCGGCTGTTCCTGGATTTATCGGCCATTCACAATTGGCCGGTTGGCACTGAATTCTGCTGGTCGGCAGAAACTTACTGCAGAAGACAGTTTTGATAGCAACAGAGAATAGACAGTATACGGCATGGGATTTCAGGCACATGTGAGCATGGTCATGCTTCCCATCATGCTTTGAACTCAAGGAAGCATGGCCCTCGATCCTCGAGCCATCAATGGTGCATGATAGCCCAAGGGATCAAGTTTGCCACTTGATGTAAAGATGCATGCAACCACACAAATGAGGACCAAGACCCTATCATGCCGAAGTCAAGGGTCTCGGTGACTGAGAATCAAGGCACATTACATCACTCGTAGTATGAATGTTCCTTGACCCTCACACTTGGTTTGACACCCCAAACCAAGTAATGCAATGCATGTTATGCAAACATGGCTCAAAATGCAACAATGAGACGGAAATGCAAGGCATGCCAAATGTCATGCAACTAATATGGCAAGTATGCAATGCTAGGCATGCGGGATGCAAATGCAATGTGAATATGAACAATTTAAGCAATGGGACCAAGATATTACGACCTTTAACGAAGCATTTATGCAATAGACATGAGACAAGCATGCAAAGGGGCCTTAAACCATACAAGGGCAGACCTTGATCCACCCCAAAACAGTGGCCAAAAGTGCCTAAAAGGGTGGACAAATACTCATGCCAACAAGCAAGCCAATGGTCCTCAAGTTGAGGCACAAAAAAGGGGGGACTTCACTTCCACCAACAAGACCAATCATGGCATGAAATAGGCAAGTAAAAACAAAATTTTTACATGCAAAAATGGACCCCAAAACCTACTAACATGGCAGCTAAAGTGGCTCCAAAGAGGCGTATGCACCGAAGCTCATTCCAAGGCATAAGAGGGCACACCCTCAAGGCATAAAAGAGGTCACACATGCACACATGTAAACATGATTTTGGACTGAAATATGGTCCTAAGTGATGCCAAATCATGAGGATGGTCATAGCTACGCACGCTAGAGGTCAAAATGCTCAAGGCTTACAAGCCAAAACACAAAGAGATGACACCAAACAAAGCAAACATGACTGAAATAGATGTCCAACAGACCTTAAACATGGTAAAACAATGCCAAAACCTTCATGGAACTATGCCAATACATGCAAGGATCATGGCCTAAACACAAGGCGCATTTCTAGGCCAAATAGGGGGATGTAAAGCAAGTATATTAAGCATGCAAAAGGTCACAAATCCGACTAAAAATAGAGATTACAAATGACCTAAAAACACCCAAAAACCTCTGAAAAAGGGCTAAAACCAATCAAGCATGCATGTTACCCTTTAAGCCAAAATGCAAGGAAATAAGACAATGAAGGGAGAGGGGTGTCCCCCCCCTATGCAAGACTTCAAACCACCTTCCTTACCACTGAAAATCCACTGGTTTTCAGTGGTGAGGAGACCAAAACACTTAAGCAAATAAGGCCTTACCAAGGAGGCAACAAAAAGGCCAAATGAGGCCTAAGAGGGTGAGTTTGAACTCAAACCATTAAAGACCCTTAATGAAAGTTCTAAAGCATGAAAATATAAGCCTTTTTTATGTTATGCACAAAAACTAAATCAGCAAGAAAGATAGGTAAAAGACTAGTGCAAGTTTGGAAAAACTAAAGCAAGATGCTCACCCTTGAAGCACACCTCAAGAACAGCCAAAGAAGCCCTCTTCTTTTGATCAAAAACAGCCCCAAAACTCAAGAATCAAGCCTCAAAGTCCCTCAATCTCGGAGGAAGGTGTAATAGTGTGTGTATTAGTGCAAAAGTAAGGTAAAATCACACTTTTAGGCCAAGAAACACACACAAGGGAGGAGAGAGAGGGAAATATAGAGAGAGGGTGTATCTATATGTGTAAGCCCTGGTTTTGCCTCCAAAATCTCTAACCAAGAACAAGGAGAAGGCTCCTTCTCTTATAGAAGTCCCTCTTGCAAAGCTTATACAACAAGCTTGCTTAGAGTTAGATCCCTCCATACACGTGTTTGGAGGGCAGCAGAGTTGGTGCCAGCTATCACAGCTGGCACAAAATATCTACATAAAGTAGATGAACAGTAGTCGGCTGCTCAAAAATGCCATTTTGGCAAAAGGGAGTGCCGGCCGGCAATAAATAGTGCCGACCGACAATATACATTGCCGGTGGAAGCAAAAACCAGTCGGTGGCCTCTGGCCATGGCCGGTGGTGTGTAGGGATGCCTTACAAGGCATTCCCTGCCCCTCCAAGGTAAAATGCAAGTGTTTGGTGCAAAACCAGACACTAAACGGTCGAGTTCGGAGATCCTGAGGCAAGGCACGTAGCCGAGACCTCCGAGAACTCCAAACGAACACAAACATGGATGATCACCGAGTGTTCAAGCTGTGACGTCCAAGTCTTGAGGACGGTAAAAAATGGGGTGTCTACACATACTGGAGTTATTTCCATGCTTGCTTGCTTGCCTAGGTTGCATTGTATTGTGTGTGCATCCCTTGCCTCTTGATCAATCATGATAGAGGTTGAGGCCCTTTATGTGTTTTGTGCATTTCATTCCATATCGAGTTGCACACTTGGCTTCTTTAGCCATCATGCATTGAAATGCGTGATTGATGGTCTGAGGGTCGAGGACTACACTCCATTGAGTCTTAAACATGATAGGGAGGGTAGTTGTGCATACATTGCTTTGAAAATGCATTGCCATGCTCTGTTTGCTCTTTGCTGCAGCAAAACAGGATTCTGCCGGAAGAGATGGCCGGTCGGCCATCTTCAGTGCCGACCGGCCATGTATTGTTGGCCGAGTGCCCCACTTATGGCTGATGACCATTTTCCAATGCCTGGTGGCCTTTCCTTTTGGCCGGTGACCTTCCACAGGGCTCAGAAGGTGGTTCAGAAGCATCCTTGGGACTTGTGCAGTTCTTAGAGGTACAGAACAGTGTAAACAGAGGCAACATGTGGCATGGCAACGGGTTCCCGAGCGAGGCGAATCGAGCATGCATCGTCTCATCATTCTGAGGCAGGGCTGCGGCCACCTCCTTTTGTAATTAATTTGTTGATTAATTAGAATTTTGTAATATTTAATTAGCTAGAGTAGTTAATTATTTATTTGGTTTGTATTATTTATTCGGACCCTCCGAGAGAGGGCAATGTTGTAATAAGTGTGCGTGAATGTGTGCATGTCTCCTAACCCCCACTTCTTTCTCCCTTTTACTTACCTGTTTCAATGGTTAGTTTTAGGGCACGTTTCAATTAGCATACTTATGATAGCATGTTTGCATCATTCATCTGTATTGCATGCACCGGGCTCGGCGCATCATGCTAACTGCATTGTATTTCAATTCCAAGTTGAATACATGTATTGGATTGTCGCACCTCATATGCCATTCTTAGGATAGCCGAGCCTATCTTAGTTGCATTTTGCATGGTTTGCATTAGCCATCTTAACATGAACTAGGATCATGCATGATTACTAACTAGTTTCTTGATTTGGCTCGGAGTACACTGTAAGTGTTTATGCTTTAGCATCTCGCATGAGTGTGAATGTTAACATGACAGCATGCTTTCTATGAGGCTAATTGCTTAGGTGATATAACTGCCTGAATGCCTGTGGGTGAAGGTTGGATTGCTTGAATTGGAATAATTCATTAAAATCCGTGTTTTAGCCTACTTACGAGTAGCAAGCTTCAAATCATTTTCCAAACAAACGGATATGCGACGCTTTGTTCCAAATTAGGCGATCTAGTCTATACTTGCTTTGCTGCACGCATCACATAGTTATTCTAGCTAATTAATCGGAATAAGAACGCATGTGTTTTCAAAAATGAGATATCATGTTTAGTAGTGGCCGATCTTTGATCGGGCGAGCAGGGGTGCTCATAGCTGACCTTCCCCAATCGTACCCAAGTTCCCGAGCCGAGGCAACTTTGGTGATAACAGACACGTGGCCTTAGGCAACGAGTCAGGGTTTCCTTAATTCCCCCAAAACAAAATATTTAGGTAGCGACTCTGTATCTGGCAAAGCAGTCCATGTTTGGCACTTCTTTCTAAAAATCTGTTTTCCAAAACGATTTGCCGGACTTGGACTCTTTGATATTTCATCGGTCTTGCATTGCACTCTGTGAGATTAGATACAGGACCGTGACATTGAGTCCGAATTGTAGTAAGCCCAAACGAACAAAATAGGATTCCCCCCCGGGACGTTCAGGGACGTCTACAGTTTCTGGCAACTCTGCTGGGGATTTAGAGAACTTGACTCGAACTCATGATATCTTGTTTTGACTACACTTATGTGTTTCTTTGCATTGCATTTGCATTGGTGCGCCTAGGATACTGTGTTTGCCATCTGCTATTCCTGAATGGTTTGCCGGAGGCTCGCTTTGAGAAGCGTGCCATAAGGCTGACCGGTTACGGGCTCTGCCACGATGGGACACAAACCCCAATTTTTACCGGGTCACCCTTTTTGACCATTCGACCTAGTGCATATTCGGAATCCATAGTGACTATTCCAAACTAGGACAGGTTACTTACCCAATTCTAGTTTGTTTGAAACCACTGCGTGCGTAGCGAAACCCTAGCTCCTGACAAAATCGGACTGGGAAACCCTACCCCAACATAGGGGTGTTTTGGCTCTTACTTGCTTGCTATGTACTTTTAGAGTGTGTCTCTACAGGGAATGCATGTATCAGTTCGCAAGTCTGAGTATCAGGCTCGCGGGCATCAGTGTTTGGAGGAATCAGTTTTACTTGAGGGTATCAGTTTACGGGCAGAATTTTGGGCAGAATTCAGTAGAGAGCACGGCCATTCAGCTTTGCTCATATCTGTTTTGGTGAAATCAGGCTAAGGTGCTGTCTGTTTTCTCTCTTGCTAAGTAGTCTTGGAACCATAGCTCCAGAAGGGTCTGATATCCCTCGGCTACTCTGGACCTGTGTTGTTATGTGATCAGGGGATAAACCACTTGCTGTCGGTGCTCAGTTTACTCCAGATGTGATGGATGACACGCACTATTTTGAGCATTTGCGAATGCTGTTTATTCTACTTTCTGACTTGGGTATTGTGTCTGTCTTGTTATATCGAGTCAGTCCTGTTGAGTTTGTCCCGTTGTATAGAGTCAGTCTTTTCATACTGAGTCAGTTGGGTCTGTCTTGTTGTATCGAGTCAGTCCTGTTTTGTTAGAGTCGGGTGATTCCGAGGATGTTATCTCGGATGTCACTATTTTGTTTTGTGTTTGTCTCTTTGCTTTCTTTTTGAGTCTGTTTCTGCTATGGAGCCAGTTACACCAGAAGATCTAAATGAAGCAGCAGTGGTTTTCATACTTCATGCTTATTTCTACTTTGAGCCTGTTGTGCCAGAAGTTCTAAATGAGATGGCAGTATTTGACTAAAAACTGTGTCTTTTCTGTGCTTTGAAATCATTATATTGACCTGAGTTTTTCAAAACATTTTGAACATTGTGATGAAAACGAAGAGGAAGGAATTCCTCGGGTTTTGCAAAATTTGATCATATGAGAGAAAGAGAGGCGTGCTAAGCCCTTAATGAATAAGATCATGCTTGTTAATGTGAGTACTGAGAAGGATCCTAGCTTGATCTAGATTGGTTCTACATCATCTTCCGCGCGAGCGATTAGTCGCTTTCTTAAAAGATTTCAAAAAAAAAAAAAATGTTTTGTGCTGTCTTGTGAAGACCTGTGTGGAATCGCTCTTGAGATTATGCAGCTTAGGATCGCTCTCAGCCTCGAGACTCGACCCCTTGCTTTCAAACCTTGAACTCGGACTCAGAAAGTTCAAAGGTCAACCATAATGTGAGGCCTGCCAGATTTGAAGCAGCCCACGAACTGGGGGCAAGAAAAGATCAAGAAGATCAGATCTCATCCAAAGATGCTTGTGAAGCTAGATCAGGAACACCCCTCGAACTAGGGACAAAAGATGTCAGATTGTGCTCGACGAGCCGAAGATCGGCAAGAATGCCAAATCCTTGAAGGGAAGAAAGAAAAAAATTTGTTGCTGAAGGATAACTGAGTTCCTATCCACAACACTAGAGGCAAATTCAGCCCCCCATTGGATGGACTCCTGCATCGTCAGTGAACAGTAGCCATTTGCCTAGATTCAGATGACTTTGGGATCTCAAAACCATTTGACATAGACAAAGCTACACTTTTACCCTTGAGAGGCTCGCTGGGCTGAAAACCCGGAAGGGCAACCCAAGCAAAAGTTAGAGAAAGAAAAAGAAGAAAAAGAACAAAAAAAAAAAAAAATGCAAAGAATGAAAAAAAAGAAAAAAGAAAAAAAGAATTGAAAAGAAAATAAGAACATAGCTCGCAAGGCTGAAAACCCGGAAGGGCGGCCTTTGCAAAAGTTAGAGCGCAAAAGGAGAGGTTAATACCCGAGTGTACCTTACCGGAACTACGTAAGGCTTGATTCCCATGTTTGGGATACGTAGGCAACTTCATCCTGAAGTCCAGCCACAAACACTTCCAAATGGATTGTGTCCATGTAATGGTTTTGATTATCTTTGTTTTCTCTGTATATGAGAGTTTGGCCGTGATCGTCACTCTTAAGGACCGATTACAAAGCGCTGCGGCGCTATCCAAACAAGTGGCAACTTTCCGTTGCCATTCAATGTGCTGCGGTGCCATTCAAACAAGGGGCAACTTTCCATTGCCATGTAGTGTCCTTCAGACAAGGGGCAGTTTTCCTTCCGATCTGAGGTTGTGCATCTCAAGAGTAAGTTCTGCGCTCGTTGAGCAGTGGCTGTTTGCCAAAATGGTTTTTGAGAATTTTTACTGAGGTTGACTGATTCTCTTGAAAATTATCCAATTTTTCCAAAATTAGACCATTTCTTGGACCCAAAAAAGGAAAATTTTCAGTGCTCATAGCCTAACTTGCATGATTTCAAATCAGAAAATGGAACAAGCATGTTAATCTAACTCTCATTTTGGTCAAAATTGTTTTAGTAGAAAGCCAAAAACAAGAAATGGTCAAAATGATGAACTAGGGGCACAGTTGAGTAAGGTGTTCTATCTTTTTCCCTTTATCAACGCACTTGCCAGAAAGGGCACTCTACTTGCCGGAAAGGGCACCGTATTCGCCAGAAAAGGCACCACTGAAGCTGACCGCAAAAGGGAAAAAAGCTCTCACATCCTCCAAGCAACGAGGTATCAAGCCAAGTATGAAGCACAGACTGGAATGGATCAAGATATTCCACTTCTTCATCTGGACAGATCTGATCGCGTCCAAATTCCCCAGCAAAGCATCATCAACCGATGTCAGCTGCAAATTTTCTACACACCCCATCTTAGTGCAACCCCTCTGTGGGAGGAACTCACTGGCTGTGAGCGGAAGAAAGAGAATCTAGCAGCATGTTAGGGGCAAGATCCCACAATTTCTTGTTTAACCATCAACCACCCAGGGGAGGGATAAAAAATGAGAGATTGAAGAATAGAGAGATGTGAGTTGAGAGAAAAAGTGAGGAAAAAGGGCTTTTTCAGAAAGACAGAGCTTGAGGGCCGAGTGATGTGAGGATCACAAATGAGAAAGGGTGGGAAACAATACCCAGAGAAACAGGCTCCTTGTGCACGTCTAAGTGTCGTGTCTTTTGTTTTGTCTTGATTCTTGTTTTGAGTCGTTTCGAATGTTTCTCGATGTGTTTAGGTTGTTTACCTCTTGTTTTTCTTTGTTGAGTCGTTATGCGCTGTGTTCAGTTGTAGGCTCAATATCTGGTTGAGAACTCAATTCTTAATTTCAAAAAAAAAAAAATCGTTTTGTGCTCAGAGTGCCGTGCCGTTCTCCACATTTGTGCAAAACAAGATTTTGTTCTTTCAAAAACCGCAGGGTTCAACCCAGGTCATATGGGAACAGTAAAACCAGGACCTATCGGAAGCTATATGGGTTCCAGACTGCGAAGCAAAAGAAAAGAGGGAAAATGTCGGGTATCTGAGTTTGTTTCAACTTCGGTACATGCCGTGATTGTACTCCGGATGTACCTCTTCAGGCCTTGTCAGTGCTCCGAAGTATGAGTGTATCTCAACCCAAAGCTTAAGCTTGCTTCAAGTCAGAATGGCAATTAAAGCAGCAGCAGATGTTATCTCTCGCCAATATAAACAGGGTGTACCCTTTTCAAGCGGAGTGTGTTACAAACCCCTCCGAGAGGTAAATCGGAGGTCGCGTTTGGATTTGGTCTCGTTAAGGCTTGTATTTCCTTATTCTGCATTTTGTTTCAAACACGCTTTTGAAGTTGCACATTCGTCGCATTGTTATGCACACCATTTCTCGCATTATTACGCACACCATTCATTGCATTGTTATGCACATTTATCTAGCATTGTTATGCTCGTTACTTGCATTATTATGCACGTCTATCTTGTATTGTTATGCACCCTTCCACCCACATTATTACGCACCTTACTTGCATAGAACATGCATTTTATCGCACTGTCTTGTGCACTTACACTTTGTATCTCATTCGCACTGTCTTGTGCACTCGCGTTGTCTAGCACATCGCGCTATCTTGTGCATTCGCACTGTCTTGTGCACTCGCGTTGTCTAACGCATTGCGCTGTCTAGCGCATCGCGCTATTTTGTGCAATTTATCACTCGCGCTCTCTTGCGCACATCCATCGCACTATCTTGTGCATTCGCGCTATCTTGTGCACTCACGTTGCCTAACGCATCGCGCTGTCTAGCGCATCGCGCTATCTTGTGCCATCGCACTATCTTGTGTACTCGCGTTGTCTAACGCATCGCGCTATCTAGCGCATCGCACTGTTTTGTGCAATTTATCACTCGCACTCTCTTGCGCACCTCCATCGCACTGTTTTGTGCATCTCATTGCATTTTGCATGCATTTCATTTTGCGCTATTTTGTGCATCGCGCTATCTTGCGCACCTCAATCGCACTGTTTTGTGCATTGCATTTCAATCGTGCTCTTCTGCACATCGCACTGTTTTGTGCATTGCATTTTATCGTGCTATCTTGAGCACCTTACCTGCACTTGTTAGTGCATTGCATTATTTGCACTGTCTTGTGCACCCTCTGGTCTAGGAGACCTTAAATCATGCATCTTCATTCGCACTGTCTTGTGCATTCTCTGGTCTAGGAGACCTTAAATCCTCTAAAGGTGCAATTCCTTTGGTGTTTGTTGTGCCTGAACGACTTCCAGTGGTCTGGTATAGCCACCTGCCTGTGTTTGCAGTGAGTTCCTAGGAGACCAACTGGGACGGTGGAAACTAGAGTTCGAATGGCTCATGCCTAGAACACAAAGGTTCGGGATTTTTGAGACTAAAGTCTGGTTTAAATACCCAGGGGTATATCCTCGGCTTGAAATCTGTATGGCAGCCCCATAGATTGAGATAGCATGTGTATGCGCCTCAATTCTAGATACTGAACCAACCTAGTCTGTCACCCTGTTGGAGAATAGTGAAAGCTGCGATCATAGTCAGGGAGAAAAGTAGTACCTACGGTTCAACCAAGCAGAAGGGGAAGATTCCCACACCCTTGTTTGGGTCATTTATGTGGTTTGGGGACCTGCTTTCCTCAAGACAGTGTAAGACAGTGCATTTCTGAAGCTCAACCGGCCTCCGTGTTGACCTCGAGCCGTGTTTTCTGTGCGTGGCCTTTGATATGTATGCGGTGTATCCTTTTTGTATCCTTCCGTCTCTTGAGAGGTTCGGAAATTGCTTTACATGCGTTACATTACAAGGTTTTGTCTTGCTTATGACAAACATGCATAGTTTGCATTGTTATGCACTATTCACGTGCGTTGTCACGCGTTTGCGTTCATTTGCATTGTCATGCGTTTCCTACTCATGCATTGTCATGCATCTCAGTACTGTGCATTGTCAAGCACGTTTCATTTGCATTGTTATGCGTTCCCTTATCATGCATTGTCATGCATGTTTCTCATTTCGCATTGTCATGCATCTCTCTACCGTGCATTGTTATGCATTTCCTCATTTGCATTGTCATGCATTTCCTACTCATGCATTGTCATGCATCTTTCATTCGCATTATCATGCATTTCAAACCATGTGCATTGTCGTGCATTTCTTTATGTTGCATCGTAGTTTGCATGCATTCATTGCATTATCCATCTATGGCTTGCGCCTTTCCATGTTGAGCTTGGTCTGGTATGTACTCATACTTTTCACGTTGAAGCACCATTATGAGATTTTGTGTACGCGCCTAGTGTTGAGGGTGACGGCACCATTTCCGTGTTAGACGTGGTTTGTTTGTGTCCATGCCTTTCCTAGGCAAGATATGGTTTGGACGCGCGCCTTATCCATTCTATCCATTGCATATAGACTATATATTGCATTGTAGTTTGCATGCATTTACTACATTATCCATCTATGGCTGGCGCCTTTCCATGTTGAGCTTGGTCTGGTATGTGCCCATACTTTTCACGTTGAAGCATAGTTATGAGATTATGTGTACGCACCTAGTGTTGAGGGTGACGGCACCATTTCTGTGTTAGACGCGGTTTGTTTGTGTCCATGTCTTTCCTAGGCAAGATATGTTTTGGCCACGCGCCTTATCCATTACATTCATTGCATTGTAGTGCAGTATGTTGCATTCAGCATTTAGGATCACGATCTTTCCTTAGCGGGTCATTCCTCACTTATATCATGCCACCCAATTACTTGTTTTATCTACGAAACGCATAGTTATGAGATTATGTGTACACACCTAGTGTTGAGGGTGTCAGCACCATTTCTATGTCAGACGTAGTTTGATTTTGCATCTCCATCCCTTCATGATATTTGTGTGGTTTTGAACTGCATGTGGTCTGATTGATTCAATTGCATATCATTCGCATTGTTTTAATACATTATACTATACACAGTTTTGTAAGTATTGCATATCATTTTGCATCTCTTATCCGCATTGTTATGCGCCACACTTAGGTTGCATTGTCATGTATTCATTCCGCATTGTTATGTGTCATACATAGGTTGCATTGTTATGCATTTCTTCACTTGCGTTGTCACGCAGTTTTAGATTGCATTGTTATGCATGTTGCTAACGATATTGTACCTGTTAAGTTGCTTTCTTTTGCAGGCACGATATTGTATGTACGGTTCATTTGAAGCTGGCACGACCAGACGAACCGAACAGGTATTGTATTCTTCGTGTGAGACGAAGCGAGAATTATAATCCTCCTACATCCTTTCTGCATTGTAATGTAGTTTGGTATACGCTAGCTTAAAACTGTTGCATGTTTTGCTTCGTTACAGCTTTCTTTACATGATCATAAGTTATGCTGGGCTTTGTGCATTGTTCTTGCATTTTGCCCCTGCCTTCGGGCTCATACCTTTGTCTGTAGCTTGTATGCTTTGTCTAAGTCTTCGGCCTTGTCAAAAATGGGTCGTCTTTGGGCTTTGACATTCACTCCCGTCATTTTTATGACTTTCGAGTTCTGTCAAAGAGGGGCAACTGTAGACACCCCATTTTTGACCATCCTCAAGACTTGGACGTCATCGTTTGAACACTCGATGATCATCCATGTTCATGTTCGTCTTAAGTTCTCGGAGGTCTCGGTCGCGCGCCTTGCCTCAAGATCTCTCGACTTATTTGTTTTGTGCTTGGTTGGACGAAGGACTTGTGGTCTTTGCACCTGAGGGCGGGAAATGGCTTGTTGGCTATCCCCACACATCATCGGCCATGGCCTGAGGCCACCGGCCATGTTTTATTACTACCGGCCAAAAGTGATGGCCAGTCGGCAATGTATTTAGTCGGCCGGCCCTTTGTGTTGACTGATCTGCCTTTTCTGCTGGCCGAACCCTGTTCATCTGCTTTATGCAGATATTTAGTGCCAGGTGGCACAGACCCTACCCTCCATACACGTGTATGGAGGATTTGCACCCTTTGTTTTAGCTTCTTGAGGAAGTTGAACCATTTGAACCCTTGTTTTAAGCTTCTTGAGAAAGCTTGAACCTTTTGAATCTTTATTTTAGCTTCTTGAAGAAGCTTGAACCTCTTTAGCTTCTCCAAGAAGCTTGAACCCTCTTGTTTCTCTATAAGAGAGGGCCTCCCTCTCCTTTAGAGAGGTTCCAAAAATTTGTTTAAGGCTCCAAGATATATCTCTCTCTATATCTCTACATTTTGGGTTCAAAAGAGTGAGATTCTTGGCCCCTGTGCACACCACCTCATAGCCACACACCTCCACCATTCATCTAAGGTTCTTGGAGGTCATTTTCAGAGGTTAAAGAGTTGGTTCTTGGTCCAAGAACCTACTGGTTTTGCAGCTGTGCATCAAGGGTGAGAACTACCCTCTTTATTCTCCATTTTTGCACACACTTTTAGCCTATCTTGCATGCTGTTTTAAGCTTAACTTATAACTGATAAAAGTTCTGTTTTTGCATGCTTTTGAAGTTTGCTTAAGATCACTTTTGTGTTTGGGGTTGTTTACCCCCTCTCAGGCCTTGTTTGGCCTCACTTTTGTGCCTTTTTTGTGAACTTCGGGACCACCTTGTATTAGCCTTCTCACCACTGGGTTTGGTGTTTTGAGGTCCTAAGAAGGAGAGGGCCATCCCCTCTCCTTGTTGTCTTCAATACTTGTCATATTTGCCTCATATGTGAGCACCTTTGTTAAGTTCATGTTGGCCATGTCTTAGCTGGTATTTGTGGTTAATTTTCTGTCATATGCCACTGTTTTTGCCTATCTCGGTCATTCCATGCATGGTTTATACACTTGTAGTGTAAATTTTGCAAACTAGTCTTGTATGCCTCATGTTTGAGCATGTGTTTCTAGCTTGTTTTTGGGCCATCTCAGTAGATTTTTGGTGTATTTTTAACATGCCTTAGATCTGTTTTTGCTTGGTTTGGTTGGCCCTTGCATGCCTCATACACTTCTAGTGTAAATCACACACACTAGCTTTGTATGCTCCTTGAAGTAGCATCTCATTTTAGCCTATGTTGTGTCCATTTTAGCATGTTCTTGGGCTTATTTTATCCTGTCATACCTTTGTTTAGGTTTGGTTTGGTTAGTCCTTGCATGCTCCATACACTTGCCATGCAATCCCATGAAATAGCCTAACATGCGTCATGTTGTGACATGTCTTTTTAGCATGCTTTTGGCTTGACTTCAAGAAGATTTTATCCATGTGTTGGTATGCTTGAGGTCTGATTTTGGTTGTCTTGGTCACCCATGACTTGTTTTGCATAGCTTTGGTTCAATCTTGCTTGTAAGGTTTGTGTGTTGAGTCATTTAGTATGCATTACTTGGCCTATTTCAATAATTTGGCATCATTTGTAGTGTAATTTCAGTCCATGTTTCATGGTCATGCACATGCATTTATCACCCTTTAAATGCGTTTGAGAGTTGTGCTTGTATGCCCCATTTATGGACCATTGCATGAGCTTCATCTTTGTGCGTTCCGAGCCACCATCCCAACACATTTGGCCACTGATTTTGGCATGCTTGAGAGCTACCCATGTTAGTGTAAGTCCATCTCACCATGTTGTTGCATGCTTGTTTCATTTTGCATGTTGTTGCATGCTATACATGTCCACATGTTTAGGTTGTATGCCTATTGCATGTTAACATGTTCATGTTGCATTAGATTTGTTGCATACTTGAGTTATTTGCATGCTTGCTTGCTTTCCTAGGTTGCATTGCATTGTGTGTGCATCCCTTGCCTCTTGATCAATCATGATAGAGGTTGAGGCCTTTTATGTGTTTTGTGCATTTCATTCCATATCGAGTTGCACACTTGGCTTCTTTGGCCATCATGCATTGAAATGCGCGATTGATGGTCCGAGGGTCGAGGACTACACTCCCTTAAGTCTTAAACATGATAGGGAGGGTGGTTGTGCATACATTGCTTTGAAAATGCATTGCCATGCTCTGTTTGCCCTCTGCAGCAACAAAACATGATTCTGTAGGAAGAGATGGCCGGTCGGCCATCTTTAGTGCTGGCCGAGAGCTCCACTTATGGCCGATGACCATTTTCCAATGGCCGGTGGCCTTTCCTTTTGGACAGTGACCTTCCACAGTGCTCAGAAGGTGGTTCAGAAGCATCCTTGGGACTTGTGCAGTTCTCAGAGGTATTGAACAGTGTAAACAGAGGCAACATGTGGCATGGCAACGGGTTCCCGAGCGAGGCGAATCGAGCATGCATCGTCTCATCATTCTGAGGCAGGGCTGCGGCCACCTCCTTTTGTAATTAATTTGTTGTTTAATTAGAATTTTGTAATATTTAATTAGCTAGAGTAGTTAATTATTTATTTGGTTTGTATTATTTATTCGGACCCTCCGAGAGAGGGCAATGTTGTAATAAGTGTGCGTGAGTGTGTGCATGTCTCCTAACCTCCACTTCTTTCTCCCTTTTACTTACCTGCTTTCAATGGTTAGTTTTAGGGCACGTTTCAACAAGCATACTTATGATAGCATGTTTGCATCATTCATCTGTATTGCATGCACCGGGCTCGGCGCATCATGCTAACTGCATTATATTTCAATTTCAAGTTGAATACATGTATTGGATTGTCGCACCTCATATGCCATTCTTAGGATAGCCGAGCCTATCTTAGTTGCATTTTGCGTGCGTTGCATTAGCCATCTTAACATGAACTAGGATCATGCATGATTACTAACTAGTTTCTTGTTTTGGCTCAGAGTGCACTGTAAGTGTTTATGCTTTAGCATCTCGTATGAGTGTGAATGTTAACATGACAACATGCTTTCAATGAGGCTAATTGCTTAGGTGATATAACTGCCTGAATGCCAGTGGGTGAAGGTTGGATTGCTTGAATTGGGATAATTCATTGAAATCCGTATGTTAGCCTACTTACGAGTAGCAAGCTTCAAATCATTTTCCAAACAAACGGATATGCGACGCTTTGTTCCAAATTAGGCGATCTAGTCTATACTTGTTTTGCTGCGTGCATTACATAGTAATTCTAGGTAATTAATCGGAATAAGAACGCATGTGTTTTCAAAAATGAGATATCATGTTTAGTAGTGGCCGATCTTTGATCGGGCGAGCGGGGGTGCTCATAGTTGACCTTCCCTAATCGTACCCAAGTTCCTGAGCCGAGGCAACTTTTGTGATGACAGACACGTGGCCTTAGGCAACGAGTCAGGGTTTCCTAAATTCCCCCAAAACAAAATATTTAGGTGGCGACTCTGTATCTGGCAAAGCAGTCCATGTTTGGCACTTCTTTCTAAAAATCTGTTTTCCAAAACGATTTGCCGGACTTGGACTCTTTGATGATTCATCGGTCTTGCATTGCACTCTACGAGATTAGATACAGGACCGTGACATTGAGTCCGAACTGTAGTAAGCCCAAACGAACAAAACGGGATTCCCTCCCGGGACGTTCGGGGATGTCTACAGATAGGCACATTAAGCTTTCCATCTCTATCAACAAGGCCTTGAACCTCTTTGCCTCGAGTCGAGCCACGAACACACTTAGCAGCTAATATTGTGAAGCCACAATATTGAAATAGTTTGTGAACAAATTTAATTAAGATCTCAAATCAATGTAAACAAAGAGTGTGTCTTACCAATGTTATTACCAGTAGTCACCTCACGTTGAGGCTCCACATTGAGAGGTGGTAAGGGATGGTTACCCATCTCAGGAAGTGAAGAGGTATCCCCCTCTTTTGATGCATGGGTGAATGCCTCAAGATGAGATTGTGAACAGGCTCGATGGTATCTCTAACAGTTTAATAACAAAATAAAATATGATTATATGTACAAAGATATACATGTATATGTGTGTATGAATTGAAAGTAACAAGAAAGAATATATTTCACAATGCATAAATATATAGTACCTCATGCTCAAACGAATCATAGGATTCAGTGTCACTGCCATCTTCGGCCTCTGACGGTCGATAATCATCGTCATTTTCCTCAATTGGTATTTGTTTTCCTTCCTCAATTTCTTATGTTGAACTGCAGCCTTCAAACAAGTTTTATATTCTTCACTCCTAGATCATTCATTCTCTCACGGTTTTTATTAATTGTCTTTATTCTTTGTTTCTCATAGTTCGTTACCTTCTTAGTAGCGGTACTTGATTTGGTCAACTATTTTTTTTGTAGTGTCCATTTTGCCTAACTATAAAGCATAATTGAATATTTTTTGGGTGCATAAGCATAAATTGAACATTATATATTTCTATCCATAAAGCATAAAGTAACAACAATCTCAACAAGTGGATATGTCATATAGGCTCTAAATCATTGAAATATGGCTAGAGTGAGATGGATGATTTTTTGTTTTTACCTTTTACATATCATAGAACAAATTAATTATAAAGCCATCAGACACATAATATGACCAATCAACGATAAACCTACATAACAGTGGATGAACTCCACAACTGAAATTCAACTACATTAATTAAGAATAATGTTCATATAGAAAGTGCAAAATAACTACAAATCCTAGTCCACATCAAGATCCATATCATAATTCACATTAGGTTCGTCACACTCTTCATTTTATTCGTCAGCTCTATTCTCTATCCTTATTTCATCAGATGACCTAACCTTTGTAACAACTTCTACTTCAACACCATCTTTATAACATTGAACATTAGGGCCAATGTCAATTGGAACAACATTGGTAATATTTTCTTGTTGGAACACATCATTTTTTTTCTAGTTAATTCGATGATTCTCCATCACCTACCTCTGCTACATCAAAGACACCCCTATGTTGCACTCGTTGAACGACTTGCCAAGGTTATCCCCATCTGATATCGTTTAGGTAAAAGACTTGTTTAGCCTGGCTAGGTAAGATGAAAGGGTCATATTGATACCACCGACATGTGACATCAATACTTATGCAATAATCATCGGTTCGCAATGTTCTACTTCAACCTGTGTTTCCTGTGTTGTACCATTCATACTGGAACAATATAACTTTGTTATGACACATGTACTCTAATTCCCAAACATTGTACAAGTGACCATAAAATTCATGCGTCACTCCCTCATGATCCCCTTCCATAAGCACACCACTATTCTGACACTTACGATGATTGTTTACTTTTCTTGTATGGAACCGTACACCATTGATTATGCAACCTGAGTACTCTTTTACTAGTAAATTCAGGCCATTCGCTAACGACTGTAAATCATCGGTTGCCTCTGGTGACTTTTCTTCTTTCAATATATTTATCTACAATCACATACAACATACATCAAGATAGTAAAAATAAATTAATAAATGATCAAATCTTATATAAATTTTTAATCATGTCTTCAAATTGAAAATGGCTTACCCGTTCTTTGAACCACTTGGGGAACTCTTGTTGTTGTATATGGGTTATGTCTTGGTCAGATGGAGTCCGTAATAGATTTTTGTGTATCCTACTCAAAAGAATGTGATTATTATGCATTGCTAATGTGGGAGCCAGAAAAAAAATATATCAGCTTATTGGGATTAACCCAAACAAGGCTTACAATGGGTCCAGCCCAAACAAATATCATACCCCCATCTATATAAAGGAGGGGACATTCCAGAAGAGAAAGTAAGTCATCTCTCTCTACACTGCACACCAAGCACTACATTTTCTAGACCTTTATTATGTTTATCATAGGACTGACTTCACCATCAGAGTGCCTCCAGCCAGTAACCCCGGTTAGGTGGCGCCGATCATGTTCATCTTTGTAGGTCTACCAGGACAAAGTTCATCGCTTCGTTGGTTCTCTACAATCCATGTGAAAGAATATTTCTTGGTCTCACAATTGGCGTCGATTGTGGAAAACGTATGAGAATTCAATGAAGAGCAGAACAAACACCACTCTTAAGGAGCTCGGACCAGTGTTCTATCTACAGTTGGGTCTTTGTCTTCTCCTTTTTTTTATTATGTTTTTGAATATCATATATCGATATATGTTTGTATATGCCTCTATCTTTATGCTCACAATTCTATCCAAAATATATATATATATATATATTAATTTTGTTTAGAACAATTGGAACAACAAGACGAAGGTAGTAGATCTGCAATTGGGCCTTGATTCTCTCTCTAAAAAAAAATTATATTGTTGCATAGTATTATTTATTGGGAACTAACTTTTATCACCTCCTTTTCCGTGGAGCACTCCGTGGATACAACCAATCCGACACCAATATATATATCTACTTGGGTAAAATGGACATGGTAGTATTTTGACTTGCGATCAACGTGGTAGTACAAACCCCGCCGAAATCATTCCCTTCCTAAAGAAATTCGGTCATACATCTCCGCCTCCGAAGTTCGGCAATGCCACTCCATTGAAATCATTCGGCAATAGCAAATAGCCAACCGATCTTGTTGCCAAAATAAAGTCAAAGACCAAAGTATAAAGAAATATTTTTAGCAAAGTCAAAAAGGAATTACTGCTCAACTTTTCAGCAAACCCAAATACTAAGTGTTGCCAAACAAGTGTTTCAGTAAGCCGATACCAGAGTGGAGAATCCCGACTAAATGTAGTGTCAACACAAATGATCCAATTACCGACCGCAAAGTAGTTTGACAACACCATTGCCATGTGCAGCCGAAGAACAAGAAGACCCAAGTCTGGGCCTAGATTCTCTCTCTAGAAAGCTCATCAGCAACATCACTCAACAAGAAACTTGAACCCGAGCAGCCCATGGCCGTGGTCAATCATCAAACTCATCCACAAAAGCGAAAGCTTGAAGTTCATATGCCATTAAGTTCATGAGTTTCAAAGCAAATGGAGCTGGTTGGAAAGTCAACAAGGCTTCTCGATAACATTACAGTCCATTTATATTCGGCGTTAGAGCCCATGCATTTGCGTTTTGGCAGTGTTGCGACTCAGCAGATTGCTTGGCAAAGCTATAAAGCTAGTCGGCAGCTCTATAACCCTGAGCTCCACATTCTTTGGCAACGAGAACGGTCTTGATTACTCGTCGCTGAGTGCATATTCAACAACGTGAAAACCAAGCTCTTTTGCCCTGCACATTCCCTTACCAAGCACATTCTTCCACTGACCACATTTTTGCCAAGGACAAAAGCCGAACAAAAAAAAAAAGAGAGTAGACCAATCTTATTTTTGGTCAACTTTCGGAGGTCCAACAGCATCCATTTCGAGGCGGAATGACGCATCTGAATAGTGGAATGAGCACTAGGCCGAATGATGAATCCAACGCTGAAAAAATGAGGCCGATCGGACTAAAAATAAGGAAGATACAAGGGCTCAAAGTTCGGAATTTGAATCTAAAATTCTGCATTTCTTGACCTGTTGCATGAAGAATTCGACTTTAATTCATCAACACTATTTGGCAGTACCACAACTCTTAGAAGAGTACTAGGCAAAGCTACAAAGCTATAAAGCTGCTCGGTAGTGCCATACCTCGTACAAGGCAACTCGACATCTTTGCAACCCTGTCATGGCGGTGTAACTTGCAGAGCCTACTCGGCATTTCCACGCATGGACCTTCGCATTACTCGGGAACCATTCCACACTAACCGGCCGTTCAATCATGACCTCTGCCCCTGTTTATTAATTCGTCACTCAAACCTTGTCCGACGCCCTTTTGAACTACAATGCCAAGAACCAAGTGCTTCGGCCACCCAAAGTGTCGCCGACCGCGTTTACGTACCCATTTTCTCTCTCCAGCAAGTGGGTCTACATTTTTCGTCATGCAAGCAAGAATTTCATGGCCTACTAGCAGGTTCACGTCGACTAGCGAAGTCTACAAACACCGACTAGTAAAGCCACGAACTAACCGTAGGCTGCCGATAGTTGCGAAATCGACTAAATGTCCAGAAATTGATATTTTTCAATATTATCGAACTCAATCTTTGACTATACTAGTGTGAAGTCCTCATCAAGACAACTCCAACACCATAAATCGCATCAAAATCGAACTTAAAACAAAGGAGATACAAGGCCTCAAAGTCACGAGCTCAAAACTGGAACACTCTGCCTTTCACGACATGCAACATGAAGGTGATGAAATAAGAATTTATCATGCGCTTCTCGGCACAACGTGCTCCGTTGCATCTTACTGCATTCCAGTTAATCGGATGGTCCAAATACTTCAAGGATGCCTATCCTTTAGTTTTTCATCGTGTAGAATCCATTTTTGAGGTCCAATTTTGTGAATTTCGAGTATTAGCTTGGGATCAATCAACTGGCAAAGTAGGGACGCTAAATGATAGATCAACGGTCAAATCATGTCGGATTAGCATGCAATTTGACAGCAGGCCCTAGGAGCTAAGCCACAATTATCCATCTTCACCGATCATTCATGCCATCTACTGTTGGGGTAGACCCACAACTTGAATTTCTTTTATTCGGTCACAATATTTTTGAAATAAATACAACTCCTTAAAGGTGTTGACTTTCAGAGTATATATGAACATCAAAAGTTTATTCGGCACCAAGCTCCACATCCCACTTAACAGCTGGAGAAATGCCGATTTCTTGGGCCAAGTAGTTTTCGGTAGTAGAGTAACATTATTCGACAGTGCATACCTTTATTCGGCAACATTTTTCTGCCTTATTATTAATTCAGCATTATTCATCAACATTATTCGGCCGTGTATTCCTTTATTCAGCAAAATTATTCTGCACCATTATTAATTCAACCTTATTTGGCTAACATTGCTTATCAACATTTGGCTATTGCTTACTTGGCAATACTACTTGGCCAATCGGGAACATTAAATGCAAAAACAACGGTCAAAAGATATCCGATCGGCATGAAATTTTAGCAGCAGGATCTTGGAGCTAGGAAATAATGCTCTGTCTTCCCCGATCAACCATTTCATTACCTTGGCCATTTTCTTAACCGCTAAGACATCTTAGTCATTTTTCCGCTTTTCCATTGGGGCATCTCAGCCAATCAAAATCTCGGCACCTCTGCTATACTCAGCTAACTTGGTACAAACATTACAACAAAATTTATTGGAGTTACAAACTTTCGCTCCTTTTCACATCACTCCAAGCAAGCGCCAGTTTTGCGGCAATATCTTACACACTTGGCAGTCGATAGATTGCATATTTTTGCGTGCCATCATTTTACTAGAGCTGACTCTGCCCCGCGCCATAGGGCAGTGGGGCCAATCCAATCTACATTCTTTTCAACTAACACTTGTCATTCGAAAGTAATGGGACAAGTCTACATTGGACTAAATGCAAAATGCAAATCGGCCAATGCTAATTGGCCCAACATTTACTCGGCAATTAAATAGGCCATCACCGACAGCATGCATCATTCAAAATCCTTGCAATATTGGCACTTGATCGCCACTTAAAATCAGCAAAAGTCTCCAAGTACAGCGTAATCTTCGCACTTGGCACGGAGCGCCATCAGCGAAGGCTTACACCTATGCTCGGGGATTAGAATACCGCGGCCTACACCCATGCCCAGGGGTTAGAATACCGCAGTCTACATTCATGCCTGGGGGTTAGAATATCGCAACCTACACCCATGCCCGGGGGTTATAATACTGTAGGTCTACACCCTCGCCCGAGGGTAATAATACCGTGGTCCATTTTTTGATTTGTTTATATTCCTTTTTGGGTTTTAGCTCACCCCCATCCTATGATAAACATACGTACATTTATACATACATTCAAGCATACATGCAGTCATTCATTCATACATTTATCCAAAGTGTTCTTTATCAAAAAACCTAACAGCTATTTGAACAGCGTAACTCGGCAAGAAAAACTCTCATTCCTTCTACCGCGGACAATGAAAGTTTTGGGGCAATTGTGGGAGCTAGAAAAAAATATATATCAGCTTATTGGGATTAACCCAAACAAGGCCTACAATAGGTCCAGCCCAAACAAATATCACCCCCCATCTATATAAAGGGGGGGACATCCTAGAAGAGAAAGTAAGTCATCTCTCTCTACACTGTACACCAAGCACTATACATTTTCTAGACCTTCATTCTGTTTATCAAGGGACTGACTTCACCATCGGAGTGCCTCCGGCCGGCAACCCCGGTTGGGTGGCGCCGATCATACTCATCTTTGCAAGTCTACCAGGACAAAGTTCATCTCTTCATTGGATCTCTACAATCCAAATGAGAGGATATTTCTTGGTCTCACAGCTAACTACATTAACAAAGCTAAGAATACACATATTTAAATGAAAAACATACTCTAGATACTTCTCTATCTCGAGGTTATTGTTCAACAAGAACCAATGAGCTATATCATAATATTCTTGTGACATATCAGCATCCTTGTGATTAGGCCAATATGATAGGCAGTTTCTGTGAATACAGTCAACCCTTTGCGATGTTCGCCACGTTCTTGATTTCGTTTAGGTCGATTATGCACTGTTTCGATCTCGATCCCATCAACATACATTGAACAAAAAGTAATGCACTCTTCGACAATATAAGCCTCTACGATTGAACCTTCTGGTCAAGCTCGATTTGTAACAAACTTTTTTAAAGCTCTGAGAAACCTTGAAAAGAGAATTAGTTAAGAGCTAAGTTACACATGTAACATATAATTACGAATGTTTCAATGTAACAATTACCTTTCAATCTGGTACATCCATCAATATTGCACTGGTCCTCCAAGAATAGCCTTGCGTGGCAAGTGAACGACCAAGTGAACCATCACATCAAAGAAGGCTGGAGGAAAGATCTTTTCAAGCTTGCATAATATGTGTACTATACGTTCCTCTAATTTCTCAAGTTCATTACGGCGCAGTGTCCTTGAGCGCAAATCCTGGAAAAAGCTACCTAATTCAAATAGTGTTTCACTAATCTCTTTGTCTATGTAACCACACATCCCAATTGGAAGAATCCGTTGTATGAGTACATGATAGTCATGATTTTTCAAGCCTGTTAATTTACCATTTCTCGTATTCACTGATCTTGATATGTTTGTAGCATAGCCATCAGGATACTTTACTGATTTCAAGAATTCAAAGAAACCCTCTCTCTCTTCAAGGGTCAATGAAAAGATTTCCCTAGGCTTGACATAAGTTCCATCAGGACGACGTGTTAACCACAACTCTTTCCTTGTACCCATATCTTCCAAGTCCATTTGTGCTTTGTCGGTGTCCTTGTTCTTCCCATCAATGCCTAACATAGTTCCAAAGGTATTTTCACTAAAATTCTTCTCGATGTGCATGACATCAATGTTGTGTCGAAGCTTTCGTTTCTTCCAGTATGGTAACTCATACAAGATGCTTACCTTTGTCCAATTTGGTGCCTAACGGAGTCTTTTCTTGTTTCTTAGATGCTTTCCATATGTGACACCTGTCACTTTGTCCAATTGCTCTAATATCTTTTCCACTGGTAACTCTAAAGATCTCTTTAATTTCTCATGCTTACCATTGTAAGCCGTACTCTTTCATCTTTCGGGGTGGTCCGTAGCATCGATGGTTAGTGTATGCAGTCTTACCTTTCAAGGATTGAAAATATGGTTCATCATTGCAAGTGTAACAAGAATAATGACCCTTTGTTCTCCACCCAAATATGTCACCAAATGCAGGCCAATCATGTAAGTCCACATCAAAGCTACACACATCAGGAAAGACTCACCAGTTAAGGCATCATAAGATAATGCACCATTTTTCCACAACTTATTCAACTCATCCACCAGAGGTCTCATGTAGATATCAATATAGATCCCTAGTTGTGATTCTCCAGGAATAAGTAATGACATCATAAGAAAGGGATCTTTCATAACCAACCAAGGTGGCAAGTTATAAGCAATGAGTACTACAGGCCACAAACTATACGAGTTGCTCATGTTCCTGAAAGGATTGAACCCATCAACCACCAACCTAAGCCTCACATTTCGAGGCTTCAAGGAAAACTCAGGATGTTGCACATCAAATTCCTTCCACTCATCGCTAGCGACGGGATGCCTCAATACTCCTTCATTTACATGTTTGTCCTTGTGCCATCTCATGTCCTCAGCAGTCTTCCTTGACATGTACAATCTTTTCAACCTTGGTGTCAATAGGAAGTACATCAACACTTTATATGGAATCTTCTTACCCCAACCATGATTAATCTTGTATCTAGATGCTTTACATTTTGGAAATTTATCAAAAGAGTACACAATCATTTATACAAGCATTAATTAACTCATATGACAAGCCCAAATCACGAAGTATTTTCTTAGCTTCATAAAATGACTTTAGAACCAAATTATCTTCCGGTAAAAGTTTTGTTAAAAATTCGAACAGTGTATCAACCGACTTATTGCTCCAATGGTTTGTTACCTTCATATTAAGCAGCTCAATGACAAACTTCAACATAGTGTAATTTGTGCAACCTAAGTACACCTCACATTTGGCATCATTCAATAGTTTATCAAACGCCTATACTTCCTCATTATGGGTTGCATCATTTGGTTATCCTCTTATTCAATCTTCCACTAAGGTATTAATACCACCTAAAACCTCATCTTCATCAATTGTCGTTTCATTATGAGCCTCATTTGATACATGGGGTTCCCCGTGCTCATGCCAAATAGTGTACATTTGCATAATCCCATATTAAAGCAATTGAATTTGCACATTTTGAAGATCTTGGGAATAATAGTTCACATAGTTCAAACATGAGCATGGAATTTTACCTTCCTGGTCAACAGTTGCCATTGCAAGTTTAATAAATGATGTCACACCATCAATAAATGGCTAACTCATCCTTCTATCAGGCGTCGTACCCAATGCAATCCAACTCTTGTCCATGTCTGATCGCAAATGAAAGATCAAGATAGTTTAATTTGTCTATGTCATAAAATGCATCATGTGTACTATTAACCTATTCCATTTAGGAATGCACAGTGTGTATCATACAAAGAAAATCATATCACTTCATCTATCTCTAATAAAAATCATGAGTATCTCCCCTTAGTTCTCCAAGTATATAAGATAGATTGAGAAAGAACATTTTTAAGTAGTAAAGTTGCAAAGTACAATGTAGACTAATGGTGAATAAATTATTAAGCTCAACAATAGTCCTTACTTCATGTTATTAGTCTCTCTCTCTTTCTTAGTTGATGCTTAAATAAATTCTAATTTATCTCAAGTATACAATCAAATTATTAAAATATTTTTAAACGTGGAATTCATTATATATTTTGATATTATATTAAATTGTTAATTACCAACTCATTGAAAAGGTTAAACTATTAAAAAGACAAACAATTGTTAGTTATATGTGCGGACCGATTTCCGCAATAGAGTAAGATGGAACTTTGTGGACGAACCCTGGTGCACCAATGGGTAAAGGCCTGCACAAGGAACAAACGGTTTGGCTGCCCGACTGGGGGTTGGTCGGAAACCCCTCCGACGGTCGAGTCAGTACCAGAGTTTGGTATAGTGCAGGTAGAATAGATGAGTAAGTTTAGAGTGTTCAGAGGTCGATCTCCCCTCAAGGAGAGCGAGGTTACCTTTTATAAGGGCCGTTTGACTTGCTCACCAAGTTTCTCTCTTCGCCGCCCGACAGTTAGCCAAAATGTTAGGTTGCTCCTCAATGGAAAGAGCAAAGAATCCGTTAAGCAATTCCATTATTTGCGGCAGATCAAGCGCTCCTTCCGTGTATTGGATGCAAGTTAATTTGCACGATTGGTTCGTACCGGACGCTCTTATGGTTGGTTTAACGCCCTAATTCAAGTTGGTCATCCTCCTTAGCTACACTTGGCCCAGGTTCATACTTGGGCTGCGTGGTTCGGATCACTCGGTTCGTTGGGCTTAAGATCACACTTGGTCTCCATGTTTGGTCCCTTGGTGGTTTTTCTCTGGTTCAAGTAAACGCTTGGCCCACATGGTTTGGGCCATTGAACACTAACTTGGCCCAAACTCGTGCTTGGGTTTGACGTTCTGATCTCGTAGCGTTACTAGGCCCAAGCGTCGCCTTTAGGCTTGCGATCTTCTCCTTGTTCTGCTTATGCTTGGTGTAGAGTTGTAAATGACCCTCTTCATTATATTATATTCTTATCACGAACCAACTCATAATTCAATTGTTTGGTTTTAATAAATTTGAGCTTATATCAAAATTTAAATTCATATTATTATTATTATTATTATTATTATTTTATCAGCAAATCAAGAAACTTTATTGATGAGAAAGCCATATATAACATATATGAATTATATCAATAAAGAGGAGGCAAAAGCACAAACATAAACAAGCTCAAGCCAAGAAAGTTGGTGAGGAACCAACAGAAAGGAAAAAGAAAACAACTAAAACAAGACAGAAAACCAGCAGCAGAAAACAAGACAAAAAACCCAATTTGCAGCCCAGAAAACTAGCAGCAGACCTAACACCCGCAACAGACCAGTACTAGCAACTAGATTATTATATACATTATTAATATTACATATATAATGTTTTATTACTCGCGGAGAGCGACAAGGACAAACTAATTGGAAAAAACACATTACTAAACAAAAAGCAACAAAATAGAAGAAAAACACCCAATTAGCTCAAATAAATCAACCAACACTATATGTAAGGAAAACTATATATATTTATTTTTATTAGCAAAAATAAAGCTTCATTGATGAAAAGAGCAAGATACATGCAAGACTTAAAACATCGACAAAGGAGGGAAGTGCACTAAGCATCTTAGCTAACCTCAACAATCCCAACTAGGTTTGCACCGTAATGGAAGCACAATCATTTGCTAGCACTTGACCCTAGATTGGGGAGGCACCAATCAAGAACAACCAAGGAAAAAAAAAACAAACAAACAAACAAACAAACAACACCAATACAGCAGGAGCAGGCACAATATAGCAGCAAGGGCACAACAACATTACATTAACATTACAAAATCAAACTCCCTTGTGACATAGCAGCTAACAACTCCTGTGGCAGACAGACCCCAACAGCAGCCAAAATCAAATAGGACAAGAGGTTCAAAATCCCCCATTGTAGATTATATACTGGGTCAATGACAGAATGCAACTATTGCTCACCCACAATGCCAAAGAAAGCAGAACAGATTATGTACCAGACCACAGAAAGCTGCTGCTGCTCTCCATGGACAATATTGCTCCTACTAATCTAGGCACCTTCTAACTTGTTGCAGATTATGTACCAAGTCATTGACAAAATAAGCCAGAGAAGAAATTGAGGACTTAACCCACATGGTATAACTTAAATTTGGAGGAAACCCCAATTGGTTTACAACTTTGAGCAAACACCTCACAGGCACACAATTAGATGGAGCATTCTTAGCTCAAGAGAGGGAAGGAAAGAGGGTTTGTTTGTGTTCCTATAGGGGAAATAGAACTATTCCAGCCAACAAAATAAATTACCTAATGCAGTGATACAAGATAAAGAATAAGAACAATTCACATCACACCTAAAAGCATCAAATATAAGAAGATGTGGAGAAGTGGTTTGGAAATACTCTTTGGATCCAATGGGACGCTCGAGATCCTCAGCTAGTCACCTGAAAAATAATGAACACTCCGGTCGAGGGTTCCGGAATTAGCACTCTGACGGATAAGTCAGTATATACTCTCTTGGTTGCTTATATCTTAAGTTAAACTTACTTGTTCTCACATACCTTTTGTTAGTTGATACTTTCCTTATTTATGGTCGTTCTTGATGTTGACGATTGGGCCCACCTTTCTTCCAATGAATAATCACTCATTCGACTAACTGTTCGTACTCGACCTGGTCTACAGTTGATTATTCGGCCGGTCTGGATATTCGGCCTTCGTCCCTCCGGGATAGAGCCGTATAATTCACAATTTGGTTTCTTTCCTCAAGATATTTGGCCTCCATATGTAATAGATTTATTCGGCCCGCACAATTGCCCCCAAACATCCTATTAACGTTAGTTAGTCGGCATGTTTGGTCTTTGGACCTAGGGAGCCAGAAAATACGGCGGTATCCCTGACTCTAATGCAAGCGTCAAGTCGCCTACTACTTTTGAGCATCATTACGATTTCCCACCCCTTTGTACATTTCATTCATTTAATATGATTTGAAATCGCGTTGTCTTTTTGTCTATATGTTCTTTCTTGAATGGTCAAGGTTTCTCGTTGCCTATCAGTTCAACTCCCTCGCTTCTCGCCTTCTGTAACTTTTTTTCGCTCTGCATTGTCCTCCTCATTTTTTGTAAGTTTCTCTCTCTTCCTTCTCGACTCCCTTTTCCATGTTAGTTTGCTGTGTAAAGTGTCCATTTTTCATGCTGTGATGGCTAAACATTTGAGAGCCCTTCTTTCCGCAGAGAGTTTCTGGTTTCCGTCGTCACTTTTCTATCCCTGACAACGTTCATCTATCACTTTTGGCAGAGAACGTGATTGACACGGAGAGAATTGATGAGAGTACAATCGTCTTTCCTCTACTGTCAATCGCAGAGGGCGAAGTCTGTTTCCCCCTTATCCACTTCTAAGGGCTGTCCTTCGCCATTGGGGTTTAATCCCTTTTCAGCCGAACGTAAACTTTTTCCGAATAATAATGGGTATTGTAGAACTAAACCGGTGCCTCAGGCTTAACCTTGGAATCCCTGCCATTCGGCACTGTTATGTCTTGGCCAAGTCCTCTGGACGGCAAGGGCGCTACTTTCTCAGGGCCAAGGACACCGACCATCACTTGGTCACTATGTTTGCCAGCTCTGGCAAGCGAGTTGACGATGTCATGGTTGTGGTTCGTGGAAACTGGGAATTCGGCGAGGGCAAAGATCGTCAAGATCTAGTGCCCAGGCGAAGGGGCGAACCAGGTGGACGTTTAACTCCCCATGAATTTTTCTTAAATATTTCCTATTCAAATTCCATGTGTTTACCATTTTAATTGTGCAGGAAATAATTTGAACAAAGTTCTAGTTTCGGTCGACGATGACATACTTGCGCAGATTAGAACGGTAATCCAGTTCGTTGGCCGTCCAAATCTCCAAAAACATGGGAGGACGGCCAACATTCTTCTGCAATACGAGCTGACCTATTCCACATTTTCGGTCGCGAAACATGTTCTGATTCCAAGGGGCGAATAGCACCTCACGACACTTGTTTTTGCGAGCTTCAAGAATCTTAGGTAGATCGGTTTTGAGGCTTCAAATTCAGAGCCGGTAGAAGAACAATTTGCCGAAGGAGTCGCTGAGTAGTCGAAACAACCATCTTCGGACGGATCCGACGGACTAGAGAAAGAGGTTGACGCGGCACTAAATTTGGCTTTTGAAGAAGCCGGCCTCAATCCTCCCTCCACTTTCGGCTGAGCGGACATGCCTTTCGAGGATATATTTACTGACTTAGGGGACCTACCCGACTCCTATCCAAACAACATGGCTGGGGAATCGCTCACTCAACTGGCCAGACGAAAAAATGCCGAGAGGATGGCTACGCGTAGGAGAGCCGAATCTGTGCGAGTCTAACCTCCACCCCCTCCACCCGACACTAGGGAAGAAACTCCTCCACCTGCTCCTGTCGAAGAGGCTGAGACCAAAATGGCCGAAATAGAACCTGTTGTCGATCAACAGGAGGGTCAAATGATGGAGCATAGGGGCGAAAAATGCCCCGCCGAGTACGAAATCGATTATTCGGAAGAACCAGTTGACAAACGGCCACGCATGGAAGAATCTGACTTGGTTATGCCATTTACGATACAACCAAGAATAAAGAACATGCCGGTTACCTCTGATGCATCGGCTATAAGAGACCCAGCATTGGCCTTGAGCTTGGTGTCTTCCATTTCTCTGCCGGTTGACAGAGCAAATTTTAGGGCAGAGGCCGATCTGCTGGCCATCGCATTAGCTGCTCAATCGGCGATATTGGTACGTGTTCCTTTATAATTTTGCAAGGTTGACCGAAACAAAAGTTTCTATGTTAGCTTATTGATCCCTTGTTTTGTAGGTGTGGACTCGACTTTCTTCGCGTGCCCCATTTTCGGAGAGGTGCAAATTGGTCTCCTACGGTTCAGACTCCTGTCATGGTTCTGAATCTAATCTCACAAAGTGCAATGTGAGACTGATAAACACCAAAGAGTCCAATCCGGCAATTCATTTTGAAAAATCGATTTTAAATCAAATAATGCCAAATTGGACTGCTTTGCCAGATTACAAAGTCGCCACCTAAATATTTTATTTTGGAGAAATTTAGGAAACCCTGACTAAAGGCCACGTGTTTGTCATCACCAAAGTTGCCTCGGCTCGGGAACTTGGGTACGAGAGGGGAAGGTTCTGAAATGAGCAACCCCGCTCGCCCGGTCAAAGGATCAGCCTCTACTAAGCATGATATGCTGTTTTATAAACACATGTGTTCTTATTCCGATTATTAGCTAACTTTACTATGTGATGCACACAATATACAAGTATAGACTAATATCGCTTAAGTTGGAACACAACAATTCATGTTTGTTTTCGAAAAAGGTTTGGAATTGCCACTCGCAAGTGGGCTAAAACGCGGATTTGCCACCTTACAAGGTGGGCTTTCAAACATGATTTGCCACTTCGCCAAGTGGGCTTGAAACTCACATTTGGTGAAAATTCCCAATTCAAGTAATGAAGCCTTCATCCACAGGCATTCATGTAGTTAATCACTTAAGCAAATAGCCTCATGACAACACTCACACTCATGCAAGTATGCTGAAGTGTAAAACTTATAGTGTACTCCAAGCCAAAACAAAAGCTAGTTAGAAACAATGCATGATCCTAACTATACAAGATACCTAATGCAACACATGCAATAATGTAACTAAATAGGCTCGGCTATCTAATATGGCATATGAATGCAACAGTTTGATAACATGTTTTGACACACATATTCAAATAGGTATTAAAATACAATGCAGTTTGAATGATGCGCCGAGCCTCGGTGCATGCAAGACAAATGAATGATGCAAACATGCAAGCATAAGGTATGCTAATCGAAATATGCTCCCTAATCTAACCATCAAAAGCGGATAAATAAAAGGGAGAAAGACGTGGGGTTGGAAAACATGCAGACACGCATGCACACTTATTACAACAATATGCCCTCGCGAAGGAGGGTTTGAATGAATAATCTAAGCTAATCTAAGCTAAGCTAATTATTACAAACCAACTAATTAACTATTCTAGCTAATTAATTTTTACAACATAATTTGAATAACTAGATATGCTAAGCTAATTGAAATATTACAAAACAGATTAAACTAATTTAATTACAACGCACGTATTAATTAGCTACAACTAGCTAATAAAGCAATAAAGTGGCCTTGCAGGCGAGCGAGATATGCATGCTTGGTTGGCTTTCTACTGAAAAATCCATCACCTTGCCATCGGCTACCTCTGTTTGCACTCTTCTAATCTCTGAACATTGAACTAACTTCTAGACTGCCACAGCTCCAAAACAGGAACACGTTTGCACAAAAACTCACTAGTGGCCGGTCGGCCACAAACACTGGCTGGTCGGCTACCTGCTTTTCCAAAATTCTATTTTTGCTGTAACAGAGAGCAACAGAGGCAAAACAATGCATTTTTCAAGAAATGTGTGTACTGCCACCTTCTTCATCATTTCTCAAGCTCAAAGGAGTATGACACTTGGCTCTCAAGCCACCAATCAAGAATTTTCATGCATGATGGCCAAAGAACCAAGCTTGTACAAGCTTAACGAATGCACACATAAAACTCAAATGGCCATCATCCTATCATGCATAATCAAGGATGATGGCGACCAAGAAACGTGACACGTTTCATCACTTTGAGTATGAAACATCCCACATTTCTTGTGTTTGGATTACCGTCTGATGCAAACACATGCAGTGCAACACAAATGCTTATCTTGCACAAGTTTTACTTGATCCAATTTTATTTACACATTTTAGCTTACCAATTAGACCTTTAACCGGTTAAGTCCAATTGTGAAAGTCCTCTAATTGGAAAGATGGCCTAAGCCACAAGTGCCTCGAGCATGAAAGAAGTCTCATGCTGTTGGTTAGTAGAAACCCTCAAAAAAGGATTAAAACCATTAGGCATGAGTGTCTCAATTTCATGCTCAAGCCAACAAGGGGCTCAAGACCACTTTCAAAAGTAAATTAAAAGGTGAAGAATAGAGGGAGGTTGCAAAGTTTCAGTGCTGATATGGCATGCTAAAGACACTAAATCATGCAAGCAACACATGCAAGACATGCTAAGGGCCAAAAGCATTAAAGCTAGTGAAGAGCACTACACTTGAAGCATGCAATATCAAACTCAAATGGCCAAACCAGCTTTGGACAAAGCTTAAACATGTTAAAACAATGTTCTAAACATGCTGAGATAGAAGCTCAAAAGGCAAGAAAAACATGGACACATGTTAGCCCACAAACAAGGCACAATACACAACGCTCAAAAGCAATGAAAGAGTGGACTGTGTGGGATTGTGACAGAGGTCTATGCACTAAAATCATATGCTAAATGATGTTATGGCATGCAAACAACCCAAGCAAAGCATGTTAGAGGCCTTAAAACTCAAAGCTAGTGAAGGCCTATTACACTATAGCCGTGCAAGGCGAGCCTCAAAGGACGAAGACCACTCAAAACAAAGTTAAAGCACGATAAATCAGTAGCAAAAACATGCTTGAATTAAGCTACAAAAGAGTAGAAAAACATGCTCACATGTGAGGCCATCGACACTTGCAAAGAAGACACAAGGAGGAGAGGCCACCCCCTCATATTTTGGACCTCAAAACCAAGTTTTTGCTGCTGAAATTCCCCAAGAATTCAGTGGTTAAAAAGCCAAAAAATGTTGTTTTGAAAGCTTTGAAACATGGCACAACACTTAGCAAACAAGCTGCAAAAGAAGGTAGACCACCCCTAACTCCAAAAAGGCCTTAAACCACCATTTTTAAACCTTAAAAACAGAGTTTTTTTAGTTGAAAAGCAGGACAAAAACAATTTGCAAAGGTGGCAAAACAAGTGTGCAAAAAAAGCTTAAAAGGGGTGAGCCTTATACCTTTGGAGCACCGCAACAAACAACCACTTTCTGAGCCAAAACCAGCTTTGAGAGCTCAAATAAGATCTTCAAGAACCTCAGCTCCAAGGTAGTCTAATTTGGTTAAGGGGTTGTATGCAAATATGTAGAGAATTCCCACTTTCAAGCACAAAATAGGAAGAGAGGGAGAGTTCTAGAGAGAGACGCAAAAATTTTGCTCACAAAATTATAGAGAGAGAGAGAGAGAGAGATTTTAGAGAGAGAGGCTCCCAAACTTTCTAACCTTCCAATATGAGAAATATGGCCTCCATATATAGCAAAAATACAAGCCTTGGTCGAAAATATCAAGATAGAAATATCTGGAGCAGTGTAGGAAAGCTGGAGGAGAAATATGTGCAAATTCTGGGCTTTTTGGACATTTGTGGCCGATCAGCCATCTTGGTGGCCAACCGGCCACCATTTTTGGCCGATAAGCATCACTCTTGGCCGACCTATGGCCGACAAGCTCCAATTGTGGCCGGCAGCCTCCCACAGAGGCCGACGACAAAAATTAGTCGCTCTCCCCGACTTTAATCAAGCATAACTCCTTTATATGGACCCCTTTTCAGGTCATTCTTGTGTCTAAACTGAAGCCTTGGAAGTCTTCTTTCCAATGGTGGCAGTCTAACATCAAAATTCCAAGTGTGCTATGAGATATCCCTCTTTTAGTAAAGACTGCTCAGTTTTGGTCCAACCGGATTGATGCCTAACTTCAACTAGCCATATCTCCCTCATCTAGCCTCGGCTTGAGGAGATTCTTGAATGTAAAATGAATCCCCGGAAGTCCACTTTCCTAAAATGGTGGCCTCATAGTTGAAATCCAAGTATACAAAAAGATAGGCCTGATTTAGCGAGGGCTGCTCGACTCTCTCTTAATGATTCATGCCCAACTTCTTCTCCAACTGGGTTTCTTCCCTCTCCTCTTCTTTTCTTCAACTCCAAACCTCTAAATAAGGTGTTTTAAATATTTTTTTCAAAGAGTTCACCTCTCTTTCATTCATTTCTAAAACAAACCAATCAGGAGCGCGCTCGACGCAACCTGAGATAAATTTCAAACACGCTGAAATCGTGTGAGGAAAAGAAAACTCTAGCCATGCTGAAATCGTGAGAAGAGGTCTAAAAACAACCAATCAGGAATGTGTTCCACGCATCCTGAGATAAATTCCAAACACGCTGAAATTGTGTGAGGAAAGGAACACTCTAACCACGCAGAAACCGTGAGAAGAGGTCCGAAAACAAACCAATCAAGAGCGCGCTCGACGCAACCTGAGATAAATTCCAAACACACTAAAAACGTGTGAGGAAAGGAAAACTCTAATCACGCTGAAACCGTGAGAAGAGGTCCGAAAACAAACCAATCAGGAGCGCGCTCGACGCAACCTGAGATGAATTCCAAACATGCTAAAATCGTGTGAGGAAAGAAACACTCTAACCACGCTGAAACCGTGAGAAGAGGTCCGAAAAAAAACCAATCAGGAGCGCGCTCGACGCAACTTGAGATAAATTCCAAACACGCTGAAATCGTGTGAGGAAAAGAAAACTCTAACCATGCTGAAATCGTGAGAAGAGGTTTGAAAACAACCAATCAGGAATGCATTCCACACATCTTGAGATAAATTCCAAACACGCTGAAATCGTGTGAGGAAAGGAACACTCTAACCATGCTGAAACCATGAGAAGAGGTCCGAAAACAAACAAATAAAGAGCGCGCTCGACGCAACCTGAGATAAATTCCAAACATGCTAAAATCGTGTGAGGAAAGAAACACTCTAACCACACTAAAACTATGAGAAGAGGTCCGAAAACAAGCCAATCAGGAATGCGTTCCACGCATCCTAAGATGGCCCCGGAGGACAACGATCCTAAAAGCTGCACAGCGTGAAAGGATAAATGATACAAGATAGCACAAGACGCAAATAAATGCAATAAGTGCGATGGCATGATACATGTTACAAGCAATGCAGTGCATGATGTTTAGGGAATACAATAAACAAACAAAGTGGCGCCTTAGAAAGCACCTCATGGGGCGAGTGGTGATGATGAACCGCTCTACTCTGACAGGGATCTCCCCTTCGTGTTCTTCGAATTCTTACCTTTAACTCACAGTACAAAGGTCCTGAAATACTGACAAGGGGTAACCTCTGCATATAAAAGCCACAGATGCCACTTGTCTTCCTGATCATATTCACAACTTTCGTTATTCTCCAACGGGGTGACAGACTAGGTTGGTTCAGTATCCAGAATTGAGGCGCATACTGTAGACCGCCCGAACCCCGCTTCGCGCGTGAGGGCACGAATTGTAGTTCTAGCTACTACAGTTCGGACTCCTGTCACGGTTCTGAATCTAATCTCACAAAATGCAATGTAAGACTGATAAATCACCAAAGAGTCCAAATCCGGCAAATCGTTTTGGAAAATCGATTTTAGTCAAAAAACGCCAAACATGGACTGGTTTGCCAGATTTCAGAGTCACAACCTAAATGTTTTGTTTTTGGGAAATTTAGGAAATCCTGACTCGTACCTAAGGCCACGTGTCCGTCATCACCAAAGTTGCCTCGGCTCGGGAACTTGGGTACGAGAGGGGAAGGTCCTGAAATGAGCACCCCCGCTCACCCGATCAAAGGATCAGCCTCTACTAACATAATATGTTGTTTTTGAAACACATGTGTTCTTGTTCGATTATTAGCTAACTTTACTATATGATGCGCACAGCATACAAGTATAGACTAGATCACTCGATTTTGAACAAAATATCTCGTGTTTGTTTTTCGAAAATGGTTTGAAGATGCTACTCGCAAGTAGGCTAAAATGCGGATTTATCACCCTCAAGTGGGCTTAAAACATGATGATTTTGCCACCCTCAAGTGGGTTTAAAACGCACATTTTGATGAATTGTTCCAATTCAAGTAATGAAGCCTTCATCCACAGGCATTCATGCAGTTTATCAAATAAGCAAATAGCCTCATGGCAAGCATGCTATCGTGGCAGTCACTTACACACATGCAAGGATGCTAAAGCGTAAACACTCACAGTGTACTCCGAGCCAAAAAAAGAAGCTAGTTAGTAATCAATGCATGATCCTAGCTATGTTAACAATGTCTAATGCAACACATGCAAAAATGCAACTAAAGTAGGCTCGGCTATGTAAGATGGCATATGAATGCAACACTCGATAACATGCTTTGAAACACGTATTCAAGTAAGTATTGAAATACAATGCAGTTTGAATGATTCACCGAGCCCGGTGCATGCAAGACAAATGAATGATGCGCACATGCAAAGCATAAGTATGCTAATTGAAATATGCCCTAAAACTAACCATCGAAAGCAGTTAAGTAAAAAGGAGAAAGACCTAGGGTTGGAAGACATTCACACACACACGTACACTTATTACAATAATACACCCTCGCGAAGGAGGGTCCAAATGAATTTAGCTAACTAGCTACGCTAATTAAACTAATTATTACAAACCAACTAATTAAATATGCTAAGCTAATTAATTATTACAAAACTTTGATTAATTTATCAAATTAATCAAGTTACAAAACCAACTAAGAATGAAAAGCATCTAAATTAGGCTGCCACAGCTCTGCCTTGAATGATGAAGGATGCATGCTCGGTTGCCTCCTTGAAAAGCTCTCCGGTTGCTCTCTTGAGGCTCTGTTTGCAAGGTGTCCTTGAGAACTTGTTGTTGAAACCAAAGCTGGGGAGTACACTAGTGGCCTGCTGGCCATGGGAGGTGGCTGCCAGTCACCTGTCGGCCAAGAGTGGGCACTGCGGCCAACAAAGGAAGGGTGCCGGCCACCAATGTGGCACTGCCGGCCACTGGTGTACTGTGATACCAAACTGCAACAAAGCACAAAATAGAGGAAATGAAGGGTCTCCCTAGGAACATGTGTGTACTATGCCACTCCATATCATTTCAAAACATCAATGGAGGAGGCATCATTGGATCCGACACCAATCAAGCATCGCAATGCATGATAGCCAAAGATCCAACTCGCACAATTTCGATGAATGCGCAACAAACAAAACAAGAAAAACACTAAGACCACGGCCTTATCATGAGTGATCAAAGGCAATGGAGACAAGGGGGGGGATGGAGACAAGGGGGGTTGGCTCACTTTCATCACTTTGAGCATGAAGTGGGCCAATCCACCTTATGTTCAACATAAAATCCGGTTGAACATGATGCAATGCAAACATGTAACACATTCATCTTGGCATGAAGTGCAAGACTCTAACATGCAAGCCAAGCATGCAAGACATGTTATGGAGCCAAGAGCACTAAAGCAAGCCAAGAGCATCATACAAGTGGCATGCAATACAATGCTCAATGGACTTAAACTAACCCTAAACAGACCTCATGCATGCCCAAACAGTGGCCAAAATGTGCTGAAACTTAAACACAAGAAGCAAGAAAAGCATGCTCAACTCATGGCTCACAAGCAAGGCACAAAGCTCAACCCTCAAACGCATTGAAATAGTGATAAACAAGAGAGTATAACAAGGCTATATGCTCTGAAATTATGTGTTAAATGATGCCATATCACTCAAACAACACAAGTACAGCATGCAAGAGGCTCTAAAGCACAAGGCTAATAAAGAGCAAAATACAAGGAGCATGTAATACTAAGCTTAAACAACTAAACCAGCACTGGACAGAGCTCAACCATGCCAAAACAAAGGCCAAAACATGCTGAAAAGGAAGCCCAAAAGCTTATACAAGCATGCATACATATTGGCTCACAAACAAGGCATGAAGACACAACTCTCAAACACATTAAAGGAGTGGAAAATGTGAGAGTGTGGCAATGAAATATGCTTTGAAATCATGTGAGAAATGAGGCTATACCATGCAAACATCACATTCCAAGCATGCTAGGGACCTCAAACACAAAGCTAGTGAAGTCAACTATGCCATAGCTATACAAAGCAAGCCACATATGACCAAGACCACTTAAAACAGACCTCAAGCATGTTAAATCAGTGGCAAAAATGTGCTGGAGCAAAGCTAACACATGCTAGAGTGATGAATTAAAGCATGAAGCATGTTAGGCCAACAAGCATGATTGCACTACAAGTACCAAAAGCAAGCAACCAACGACCAAACCAACCCAAAACAGTGTTATGGCAGGTTGAAAAAGTCACAAAAAAAACATGCTTGGACTCAGATTAAAAGAAGTAGAAAAGCATGCTCAAGTACAAGGCCAACAAGGCATGGAATCAAGACAAGAGGAGAGGGGACCACCCCCTCTCATTTTGGACCTCAAAAACACCTTTCCACCACTAAAATTCCTCTGAGTTTCAATGGTAGAAAGGCCATGCAAAGGCTAAAACAAGAGCCTCAAAGGATGGCTCAAAAGCCTAACAAATAAGGCAAACAAGGGGGTGAAACACCCCCAACTCCCATAGGGTCTCAAACAGCCATGTTTAACACTTAAAAATAGAACTTTTTGTAGTTGAAAGCAAGGCCTAAAACAGTATGCAAAGGGGGCCAAACACTTGATCAGAATAAAGCTTAAAGAGGGAAAAACACTTACCCTTGAAGCACAACTTTAAGACAGCAAGTTCTCGAAGTTAAAACCAGCTTTTTGAGTCCAAACAACACCCTCAAGTACCTCAGTAACAAGGTAATGGTGTTTCACTAGGTGTTGTAGTGCAAATATATGAAGAAAAACACACTTTAGGCACTATTGAGCACAATATAGAGAGAGAGAGTGAGAACTCTAGAGAGAGAGAGATTTTCAGCTCTCAAATTTCTGAACCTCTGGAAAGGGGGAGGAGCCTCCCCTTATATAGAGAAATGCAATGCAAAGCTTGCTTGACAAGCTTGAAATGGCCTCCATTGTATGGAGGATGGCTTAGTGAAAAACAGCTAGCCCAAAATATCTACAAAAAATATCTGCTGAAACAAGGTGCCTGCCGGCCATCAATGGTGGCTAGCAGTGCCTCATTGATAGCCGGCAGGGTCTGTATATGGCCGACAGGGCCTAACCCATGGCCGGCAGCCCTCTCTGATGGCGGGCAGGCCATCAAAGACTTCACTAGGAAAAGACCAACTCATGGTTGAAAAAAGAGACAGAATGGAAATAGGGTTTGGAAGGATCAAACCTGGAACATCCTGCCGCGAAGTTCGAGTACCCGACAAGCAATCACACTTGTCATCGGATGTACCTGCAAGCATATTTGAGTCTTGAGGACAGTCAAAAATAGGGTGTCTACACACGCTACCTCAACCTATGGGGCTGCCATACAGATTTCAAGCCGGGGATATGCCCCTGGGTATTTAAACCAGACTTTAGTCTCGGAAATTCCAAACCTTTGTGTTCTAGTCATCACCATTTGAACTCTAGTTTTCACCGTCGCAGTTGGTCTCCTAGGAACTCATCGCAAACATAGACAGGATGCCTCTGGCAAGGAATGATATTCTGGGAGAGCACTTCTGATTGCCATTCTGGCTCAAAGCAGGCTTGATCTTGAGCTTGAGGTAGAGGCACACTCATACTTCGGAGCATTGACAAGGCCTGAGGAGGTGCATATAGAATGCGATCTCGGAATTTGCTGAAGTTGAAACACGCTAAGATGCTTTGATGTTCCCTCTTTTCTTTTGCTTTGCAGTCCGAAACCCATATAGCTTCTGATAGGTCCTGGTTTGATTGTTCTCACATGACCTAGGTCGAACCCTGCAGTTTATGAAAGAAAGAATCCTGCTTTGCACATATATGGAGAACGACACAGTACTCTGAGCACAAAATGATTTATTTTTTAAATTGAAATTGAGAATGAGTTTTTAACCGGGCATTGAGCCTATGACTGACCATAGTCAAAACGACTCAACAAAGGAAAAACAAAGGTAAAACAACCTAAACACACTATTGACACTCAAAACGACTCAAAACAAGAATCGAGACAAACAAAACAACAGACACGACACTCAAATGTATTCCAATGGCAAGAGACTTCTTAGTTCAGGAGGAACCAGTTTCTCCGGGTATTATTTCCCACCCTTTCTTATTTGTGATTCTCATATCACTCTGGCACTCAATCTTTTTTTCTGGAAAAAAAACCCTTTTCTTACTTTTTCTCTCAGCTCACATCTCTCTATTCTTCAATCTCTCTGATTTTTTATCCCTCCCCTGGGTGGTTGATGGATAAGCAGGAAGTCATGGGCTCTTGCCCCTAGTATTCTACTAGATTCTCATTCTTCTGCTCACAACTAGTGAACTTTTCCCACATAGGGATCCTGGTGCAATTGGAGCAAATCTATAACTCACATCGGTTGACGATGCCCCTAGCTTAGCTTGATTAAGGTGAGTCACAGCATGTCCCGCCGACCAGGCATACAATTGATTGGTCTCACGTATTGCATTTTCTACGTCCCTATTTCGGGTCAGATGGCAATTTGGGTGTGATCATCCGGATGAAGGAATCGAGCATCCAGCTCTATTTCCAGTTCGTGTTTCGCACTTATCTTGATACCTCACTGCTTGGAGGATGAGAGAGCTTTCGGCCCTTTGCTGTTAGCTTCAGTTGTGCCCTTTCTGGCAAATACGGTGCCCTTTCTGGCAAGTATGCTGACAACGGGGACAAGATAGAAAACCTGACTCAATTGTGCCCCTAGTTCATCAAGTTGACCATTTTTTTATTTTTGCTTTCTGTTAAAACAATTTTGATCAATATGAGAGTTAGATTAACACACTTGTTCAATTTTATGATTTGAAATCATCAAGTCAAGTTGTGAGCACTGAAAATTTTCTTTTTTTGGGTCCAAGAAATGGTCCAGAATTAGTCAACCTGATTAAAAATCCTCAAAATTGTTTTTTGCAAATGGCCAATGCTCAACCAACATAGAATTTACTCTTGAGATGCATAACCTCAGATCTGAATTTGATTTGTCTTGCAACTAAATCTTTTTAACAGAATAGGACAACCGATTTTGAACGAAGATGAGCCAATTTGACATGGATAGGATAGCCGAGTTAAACAAGGATAAGCCAATCAACATGGATGAGCCAAGCTGGCTAAAAATGATTGGGGCCGAACTTCAAGATAAAGCTGCCTACGTATCCCAAACACGAGAATCAGGCCGTACGTAGTTTCGGATTGAGGTTCACTCAGGTGTTAACACTCTCCTTTTACGCTCTAACTTTTGCCAAAGCCGCCCTTCCGGGTTTTCAACCTTGTGAGCTCTGTTTTTCTTTTCTTTTCATTTCTTTTCCTCTTCTTTTCTTTTCTTCTTTTCTTTTCATTTTTGTTCTTTTCTTCTTTTCTTTTTCATGCTCTAACTTTTTCCTGGGTCGCCATTCCAGGTTTTCGGCCCAGTGAGCCTCTCAAGGATAAAAAAAGTGTAACTTGTCCATGTTGATTGGTTGTAGGATCTCGAAGCCATCTGAATCCAGGAGAATGGTTGTTGTTCGCTGATGATGTAGGAGTTCATCCAACTGGGTTTGAATTTGTCCCTAGTGTTGCAGATAGGAACTCGATTGTCCTTCAACAATAAACTTTCTTCTCTCCGTTTCTCGGATTTGGCTTTCTTGCCAGTCTTCATTGGTTTTGCAAAGGGACTCATCTTTTGAATCTTTGAGCACATCTGACATTTTTGTTGCCTCTAGTGCAAGGGATGCTTCTGATCTAGCTTTACAAGCTTCCTTTGATGATATATGCCCTTCTTAATTTGACCTTCTTGCTCCTATTTCAAGGGTTGCTTTTGATCCGACCATACAAGCCTTACATTATGAGTGATCGTTCAACATTTTGAGTCAAAGTCTAAGGTTTGAAAGCAAAAGGGGTCAAGTCTCGAGGTCAAGAGTGATCCTATGCTGCACAATCTCAAGAGCGATTCTACATAAGTCTTCGCAGGACCACGCAAAATATTTTTTGAAATCTTTTAAGAAAGCGACTAGTCGCTCGCGCTGAAGACAATGTAGAACCAATCTAGATCAATCCATGATCCTTCTCAGTACTCGCATTAACAAACATGATTTCATTCATTAAGGGCTTAGCATGCCTCTCTTCCTCTCAATCGATCAAATTTTTGCAAATCCCAAGGAATTCCTCCCTCTTTGTTTTCATCACAGTGTTAGAAAAGTTTTGAAAAACTTAGGTCAATGCAATGATTAAAAGGCACAGAAAAGTAGGTGAAAAGCACTGTTGTTTTATTCAGATCATCTGGCATAACTAGCTCCAATGGCAGAAACAGACTCAAAAGAAAGAGCGTAAAAGACAAACACAAAACAAGAAAGTAATGCCTGAGTTAACACACCCGGAAATCACCAACCTCCGATACAACAAGACAGACTCGATACAACAAGACTGACTCAAAACAACACAACAGAACTAACTCAATACCCAAGTCAGAAAGAAAAGTAAACAGTATTCGCAAATTGCTCAAAATAGTATGTGCCATCTCCACATTCGTAGTAAAATGAGCGCCATTAGCAGGTGGTTCATCCCCCAATCAAATGATCTCATTATCCCCCAAGTTCACTGACCCAGTACCGATAGACTTTACAGGACCTGGTGAGACGATGACCTCTTTATCAATCAGATCTTGTATTTATGGCGAAGACGAAAACAAGGGTCAGTGCCATGGCCGGCTTGCTGATGGAAGGCACAGTACTTGGCCGCATCATGTTTGGCTGGAAGGGGATACGAGAGAGGTCGAGGCTCAAGAGGTTTGAGATGGCCTTGTCCAACAAGGATTTAAAGAGCTTTGGACAAAGTCATGTAGAGGGGATTGAAGACCTTCTGGCCTCGGGGTTGGTACCTCGTGGTTTGTAGAGTATTGGATGCACCAGCAAAGGGGTTGGCAGGTGCTCACTAGGTTTGATGATCTCTTCCGAGTGTAGGATTAGAGCTAAAAGGGGCATTTCTGGTACGACATCCCTTTTCTTGGCTTGCCTTTTGATTCAGAATGCTCTTATCCTGAGTGGCAAAAGTGTCGTCCACAGTTTTTGCAACAACTGCGAGCACTTGCTGTTTGTTCAGTCCTTTGACTTTCAAAGCCTCAACAGCCCACTGAAGATGTTCAAAGGGACCAATGCATGCCCCTACCTTGTTCTTACCACTTGCTTCCACTTTGCCAAGGGATTGGGTGGCTATATCAAAGCAGAGCCCAGTTGTTGTCGATATGTCATTGCCCAGACCTGAGACAGCTTTAGGTTGGCCATTTTCAATTGCGGCTTGCCCCAAGATTGGGGAGCCTTTTGGCATGAAATTGATGGCATGTGATGTGGTCGATGATGGAGCCAATATCCCAAAGGCCAGATCTGCCATAGTTCTCTAAAGATCTTCAATCATTCTCAACAGCTCAGAAGTAGTGGGTTCATAGGTTTGAGATGATTAGGGTTCGAGTGCATCCATCATGCACAAGTTTGTGCTTTCCGGAATGAACACCTCAGGCTTGGGTAGATGGGCCGGGGTTGATGTATATGTTGGGGTTGTAGGTGGTTGGGAGTGTATGGATTATATTGAGATGTAGAGATGACGGGTCAGTGCTAGCCCGAGGTCTTTTAGGTGGAGCTACGGTCTCTTTGTCAATAAGATCCTGAATCGTATGACGGAGGCGGATGCAACGGTTCGTATCATGACTGTGTTGTTAATGATAGGCACAGTATTTAGCTGGGTCATATTTGGGTGGGAGAGGATTTGGAAGGGTTGAGGTTCTAGGAGCTCTAGGTACGCTTCTTCTTGTAGCATTTTAAAAGCTTGAGAGAGACTCATGTAAAGAGGATGAAAATTTCAGGCTTGGGGAAGAGTTGAAGTGGTTGGTTTTTGGCCATTGAGGGAAGTGGTGATAGTGCCTACTTCTGAGCATTTCACAGCTGTGCTACCATCAGTAGTAGCATTGGAACTGCAAACAACATTCTTCTTACCATCAGCAGTAGCATTGGAACTGCAAACAACATTCTTCTTCAAAGGCTCATGATCTTCCATAAAGATCCCTTGTCTGATCGCATCCTCGATTTGAGCCCCCATTCCATGAAGGTCCGGAAAGGTAAACAAAGGTAAAACGATCATCTTCTGCCGCAACTTGCCATGCAGATTCTGAACAATCATCATGATCTGATCTTTGTTGGAAGGCCTTATAGTCACCATCGAGGCCTTCTCTCTCCATCTAGTCACGAACTCTGAAAAACCCTCATTTGGCTCTTGGCGGGTGACTTCGAGATCACGAATTGTGACTTCAATTTGTGTGTTGTAGGAGTATTGAGCAATAAAGGCCTCAGCCATGTCTTCCCAGTTTTGTTTCACAGAGTTCTCCAACTTCGCATACCAGATTGTGGCTATCCCAGACATGGTTTGGCTGAAGAAAGACAACTTTTGGGCTGGGGTTAGACCCATTGGCCTCAGGATATCAGAAAACAGGTGGAGGTGCACCATTGGATCTCCAGAGCCATCGAAGCGGTCGATATGCGGCATTTTGAACTAAACCGCTCTGGTAAGGTAACTGCAGATTCAGTATACTTGTCCTCTAAATCCGGGATGGAGTTCACTCCTTGTGCTCGTTTGAATAACTTCTCTAGTTTATTGACCTTAAGTGTAGTGGGGTCAACCTTAAATTCAAACAGAGCTTGGGCTTGATAGACAGGAGCCTTAGAGGCCTGTTCTGGGATTGGCTCCGCCGGATTACACTGAGTCTCTTGGACATAAGCAGTATGGGCAGTGGCTCCGGGTGTCGAGTTACCTGTGGGAGGTGCATGAGATGCAGAAGTCGTGGTTGGTTGTGGCTGTTGTTGTTGTAACCGGGTTATCACTTCGACCTGACGAACCGTGACTTCAGCCTGACAGACTGCGTCCTGCTGCAGTGCCTCAATTGTCTGTTACAAGTACTATATCTGTTCTTCCACACTAGCTGGGGGATACTGAGCGATGGGAATGGGTGATTGATCTTGTGTTGAGCTAAATGCAGACAACTATTCCCAGACCAGACTAGACCCGGGTGAACTGAGTGGTCATTGCTGTAGAAATTGCACTAGTGAATTCTGCCTGAACCTCCTTCGTCTTGTAACTGGTGGGGGTGAGATAAACACAGGTTGCTTCTGAACCAATTCTGACCTGATAAAGTCTATCGATACAAGTCCATAATACCCGAGGGATATTGGAGCCTTCTAAAGCTATGGTTTCAAGACTACCTTGCAAAAGAGAAAACATGCAGCATCTTAGCTTGATTCATGAGAACAGATATGAGCATAGTTGAATGACTGTGCTCTCTATTGAATTCTGTCCTAAAATTTTTTGCCTCAAAATTGATACCCTCAAATGGATACCCAGATTTTCCATTGATACATGTATTCCGACAGAGACACACCCTAACAGCATATATCAAGTAAGTGAGAACCAAAACACCCCTATGATGGGGTAGGGTTACCCTAACCTAGTTTCGTCAGCAGCTAGGGTTTCACTACGCACGCATGCGGTTTCAAACTATCCTGCATTCAGGTGAGCAACCTGTCCTAGTTTGGAACAGTCTCTAAGGCTTCCGATATGGAACTAGGTCAATTGGTCAAAAAGGTGCCTCAACAAGACCACCTAATATACCTCTCGCACCTAACACCGAGAAGTGAAAGGAGGATCAAACGGTACAGCGGTAGTCCAAATCCAAGGTTTGTGTTCCCATCGTGGCAGAGCCTGCACCCGCCTTATGGCACGCTTTTCTAAGCAAGCCTCCGGCAAACTGTTCAGGAATAGCAGATGGCAAACACTGTGACTTAGGCGCACCAATGCAAATGGAATGCAAAGAAACACATAAATGTAGATAAAATAACATATCATGAGTTCGAGTCAAGTTCTCTAAGTCCCTAGCAGAGTCGCCAAAAACTGTCGACTCGACTTTCTTCGCGTGCCCCCCTTTCGGAGAGGTGCAAATTGGTCTCCTATAGTTCGGACTCCTGTCATGGTTCTGAATCTAATCTCACAAAGTGCAATGTGAGACTGATAAACACCAAAGAGTCCAATCCGACAATTCATTTTGAAAAATCGATTTTAAATCAAATAATGCTAAACTGGACTGCTTTGCCAAATTACAAAGTCGCCACCTAAATATTTTATTTTGAGAAAAGTTAAGAAACCCTGACTCATGCCAAAGGCCACGTGTCCATCATCACCAAAGTTGTTTCAGCTCGAGAACTTGGGTACGAGAGAGGAAGGTCCTGAAATGAGCACCCCCGCTTGCTCGATGAAAGGATCGGCCTCTACTAAGCATGATATGTTTGTTTTATAAACACATGTGTTCTTATTCCGATTATTAGCTAACTTGACTATATGATGTGCACAACATACAAGTATAGACTAAAATCGCTAAAGTTGGAACAAACAATTCGTGTTTGTTTTCGAAAATGGTTTGGAATTGCCACTCGTAAGTGGGCTAAAACGCGGATTTGCCACCTCACAAGGTGGGCTTTAAAACATGATTTGCCACTTTGCAAAGTGGGATTGAAACTCACATTTGGTGAATTATCCCAGTTCAAGTAATAAAACCTTCATCCACAGGCATTCATGCAGTTAATCACTTAAGCAAATAGCCTCAAGGCAAGCATGCTATCATGGCAACACTCACACTCATGCAAGTATGCTAAAGCGTAAAACTTATAGTGTGCTCCAAGCCAAAACAAAAGCTAGTTAGAAACAATGCATGATCCTAACTATACAAGATGCCTAATGCAACACATGCAATAATGCAACTAAATAGGCTTGGCTATCTAATATGGCATATGAATGCAATAGTTTGATAACATGCCTTGACACACGTATTCTAATAGGTATTGAAATATAATGCAGTTTGAATGATGCCCCGAGCCTCGGTGCATGCAAGACAAATGAATGATGCAAACATGCAAGCATAAGGTATGCTAATCGAAATATGCTCCCTAATCTAACCATCTAAAGCAAATAAATAAATGAAAGACGTGGGGTTGGAAAACATGCAGACACGCACGCACACTTATTACAACAATATGCCCTCGCGAAGGACGGTTTGAATGAATAATCTAAGCTAATCTAAGCTAAGCTAATTATTACAAACCAACTAATTAACTATTCTAGCTAATTAATTTTTACAACATAATTTGAATAACTAGCATGCTAAGCTAATTAAAATATTACAAAATAGATTAAACTAATTAAATTACAACGCATGTATTAATTAGCTAAAACTAGTTAATAAAGCAATAAAGTGGCCTCGAGGGCGAGGGAGATATGCATGCGTGGTTGCCTTCCTCTTGAAAAATCCATCGCCTTGCCATCAGCTACCTCTGTTTGCACTCTTTTAATCTCTTAACATTGAACCAACTTCCAGACTGCCACAGCTCCAAAACAGAAACACTTTCGCACAAAAACTCACTAGTGGCCGGTCGGCCACAAACACTGGCTGGTCGGCTAGTTTAATGGCCGGTCGGCTACCTCAAGTGGCCAGCTGGTCACTTGCTTTTCCAAAATTCTATTTTTGCTGCAACAGAGAGCAACAGAGGCAAAACAATGCATTTTTCTAGAAATGTGTATACTGCCACCTTTCTCATCATTTCTCAAGCTCAAAGGAGTATGGCACTTGGCTCTCAAGCCACCAATCAAGAATTTTCATGCATGATGGCCAAAGAACCAAGCTTGTACAAGCTTAATGAATGCACACATAAAACTCAAATAGCCATCATCTTATCATGCATGATCAAGGATGATGGCAACCAAGAAATGTGACACGTTTCATCACTTTGAGTATGAAACGTCCCACATTTCTTGTGTTTGGATTAACGTCCGATCTAAACACATGCAATGCAACACAAATGCTTATCTTGCACAAGTTTTACTTGGTCCAATTTTATTTACACATTTTAGCTTACCAATTAGACCTTCAACCGGTTAAGTCCAATTGTGAAAGTCCTCTAATTGGAAAGATGGCCTAAGCCACAAGTGCCTTGAGCATGAAAGAAGTCTCATGCTGTTGGTTAGTAGAAACCCTCAAGAGAGGATTAAAACCATTAGGCATGAGTGCCTCAATTTCATGCTCAAGCCAACAAGGGGCTTAAGACTACTTTCAAAAGCAAATTAAAAGGTGAAGAATAAAGGGAGGTTGTAGACTTTCAGTGCTGATATGGCATGCTAAAGACACTAAATCATGCAAGCAACACATGCAAGACATGCTAAGGGCCAAAAGCATTAAACCTAGTGAAAAGTACTACACTAGAAGCATGCAATATCAAACTCAAATGGCCAAACCAGCTCTGGACAGAGCTTAAACATGCTAAAACAATGGTCTAAACATGCTAAGATAGAAGCTCAAAAGGTAAGAAAAACATGGACACATGTTAGCCCACAAACAAGGCACAATACACAACCCTCAAAACCAATGAAAGAGTGGACTGTGTGGGATTGTGACAGAGGTTTATGCACTGAAATCATATGCTAAATGATGCTATGGCATGCAAAAAACTCAAGAAAAACATGTTAGGGGCCTTAAAACTCAAAGCTAGTGAAGGCCTATTACACTATAGCCATGCAAGGCAAGCCTCAAAGGACCAAGACCACTCAAAACAGAGTTAAAGCATGAGGCCACCCCCTCATATTTTTAATCTCAAAACCAAGTTTTTTTCACAAAAATTCCCCTAGAATTCAGTGGTTAAAAGGCCAAAAAAAGGTTGTTTTAGAAGCTTTGAAACGTGGCATAACACTTAGCAAACAAGCTACAAATGAGGGTGGACCACCCCTAACTTCAAAAAGGCCTTAAACCACTATTTTTAAACCTTAAAAAAAGAGGTTGTTTTAGTTGAAAACCAGGCCAAAAAAAATTTGCAAAGGTGGCCAAACAAGTGTGCAAAAATAAGCTTAAAAGGGGTGAGCCTTATACATTTGGAGCATAGCAACAAACAGCCACTTTCTGAGCCAAAACCAACTTTGAGAGCTCAAATAAGACCTCCAAGAACCTCAGCTCCAAGGTAGTCTAATTTGGTTAAGGGGTTATATGCAAATATGTAGAGAATTCCCACTTTCAAGCACAAAATAGGAAGAGAGGGAGAGTTCTAGAGAGAGACGCAAAAATTTTGCTCACAAAATTATAGAGAGAGAGAGATTTTAGAGAGAGAGGCTCCCAAACTTTCTAACCTTCCAATATGAGAGATATGGCCTCTATATATAGCAAAAATACAAGCCTTGGCACACACACACACATTTTATGGCATAAAGATGGTGAAGGGTGTGTATATTGGTGGTATGAGGCAACATTGGGCTTATATATGTGCCATTAGTGGGATTAAATAAATCATTGCTTTAGTAAACAATTATTCTTATTTTATTCTAATTATTTGGTTCCGAATCAAATTTTAATTGAACCTACCATAATGTTCTAGAAATTCCAAATAACACATAAACCAAGTCAGTTTTGTGATCAAATGCTGATAAGGCCTTCAATTCACATAACAAAACAAAAACGTGGACAAATCTTTCTACGACAGACAGCTATAAACTCAAATAATGCAATACATATGTAATTAATTCAAAATTTCATCTTAATTACTCATTAGACATTCTTAAGCATGAATTATTAGCTAATCACAGGTCGAGATTGTTACACAAAAGTTCTTAGGAAGCTGGAAAAAGGAATACGATTTTTGAATTAGCTCCATTTCTTTCTCTTTTAAAGCAACATGATAACTCGACTTCACTGAATAAGAGCCCTTAGACTCGAACTGCCAAACCAAAGAATCCTCCATATCCTCTTCCAAAATTGGAATATTAAAAATAGTTTCACCTTCCTTTGCCGAAACTGTGGTGTTAAGGGAATCAACTTTCCAACTCTTGTGTACCAAATCAATCACATCCACCACTCTAGATACTTCACAATTAACTAGTCGTGGAGAACAAAGTTTAAACCCAGGAATATAAGGAATCCACTTGTCGTCCCAAAATGAAACTGAACCCCCATTGTTCACTTGCCACCTAACTCCTTCAAGCAAAATACTCCTATGAATAATACTAGTCCACACCCAGGAGGCTCGCCTTCCTCTCGTTGGTTAGACCTATTTTGATGTCTGCTGGCTATGCCTTATTATGGTTATTATTCCAATTATGCTTTAATTGGTATTTAATATCAAAATTTGATCATGATAACAAAATAAATTCTAAATTTTTAATTTTGTTAATTTAAATCTTGATCTTTCAATTTCTTTTCAATTTAATTCATCAATTTATTTTCATTAATTAAAATTGATAGAAAGAAAATATATTTTAGTTATTAAACTCAATGTAGTTATACATAAACTATAAAAAAAAAATCTTTTTGTTTAAGTTTAATGATATAATTTTTTTTCCCCATCAATTTACTTAAAGAAAAATAAGCACATGATTTAAATTGAAAACAAATCAAAATTTAGATTTAAATTGACAAAATTAAAAAATCAGAATTTATTTTGTTATAAGGGTCAAATTCTGAGATTGTTTGTATAATTTTTCTAGGGTAAATTATACAAATAGTCCCTATAGTTTATACGATGTGTCAATTTGGTCCTTGTTGTTTCAATTTGCTCGATTTTGCCCCTTAATTTAACGAATTGTGTCATTTTAGTCCAATAAATAACAGTTGTTAAGTTTGGTGGACGGAAAGTCAAACTATGTGTCAATTTGGTCTCTGTAGTTTACACAATGTGTCAATTTGGTCCCCGTAAACTATAGGGACCAAATTGATACATTGTGTAGACTTTCCGTCCATCAAACTTAACAACTATTCTTTATTACACTAAAATGACACAATCCGTTAAATTAAGGGGTAAAATTGAACAAATTGAAACAACAACTACCAAATTGACAAATCATGTAAACTATAAGGACCATTTGCATAATTTGTCCATTTTTCCAAGGGTAAATAACACCATAGATCTCTTTAAGTAAAGCACGAAAAATGGGCAAATAACATCATAGATCTCTTTGTGGAAAATACAAGTGCCAACTACAAAAGCACTTGTTCAGAACTACAGAGAAGATTGATGGATTTCTTTGTTGGAGAATGTTTAACTATTTTGTGGAAAATATGACATAGATATTTTTGATATGAATGCTCGTTACACATCTAGTAGAGGTCGTGCCTATCACCAAAGAGATCACATTACTATTGAGCATCATTTTCGAGTTGATATTTTTACAATTATATGTGATTCTCAATTGCAAGAATTGAACAACAGATTCAAAGAAGATGTGATGGAGTTGCTTATTCTTAGCTCTGCTTTAGATCATAGGGATGATTATAGTTCGTTCAAAATTGAAAATATATGCAAACTTGCAAATCAATTTTATCCTAATGACTTTACAGAGCAAGAAAAAATATATCTGAAATTCCAACTGCAAAACTACAAGATTGACATCATTAAACATCCTAAGTTTCAACAGTTGTTAACAATTTCTGACTTATGCCAAATGTTGATAAAACAAGGAAGTCAACAATTTGTCATTGTCAATAGATTATTCGTCTTATTATAACTTTACCAATCTCTATGGCGACAACAAAAAGTGCATTTTTGACCATGAAAATTGTAAAGACTAGATTGCGCAACAAGATGGATGATAGTTTTCTTTCAAGCTATTTCTTAACATATGCTGAGAAAGACATTGCTCGAGATTTTGATGTAGATTCCATCATAGATGTTTTTTATATTATGAAAGAACGTCGAGCACAAACTTTAAATACCTAAGTAGATATGTAGAGCAAATGGTTGCTTTTTTGAAAATTAATATAGATTTACTAAAACATATCCAATTATATTTTGATAATATTTTGTAATTATATACGATGAATAGAAACATCTAATTATATATTTTTGTGATATTTTGGTAGAAATTGATATTGTATATCACATGCTCATTACAAATTTTTTGATTGCATATAAACTCGCCCCCCGACATTAGAATCTTGCGTCCGTCCTAATCTTGATGTATTAAAAAGTCGGGAAAAAAAAAAATATGACTTAGAAAAAATTTTAAAAAACATAAAAAAAAAAAAAGAAGTTTACTAAAACCAAATGAAAATATATCTAAAAATAATTTAAAAAAAAATCAAACCAAACAAAGTCCAAACTTTCTTTCTCCTTCGCTACAAGAGCTTTTTAAGAGCAAAAAAACTATCCTACTGTGTGGGTGAAAATCTGACCACACTGCCTGCTTAGTGATCAACTGGAGAGCACAGGCAGAATAGATGGCTTCAGCAACCTGAAACAGAAAGAAAAGGCTCCGGCGGTGATTCTTCCACCCGGGGGCACTCCGACGATCAAGTCAGTATATCTCTCAAAGATAATCAAGTGCAAAACTTAATACTCAAAACATAAATCGCATACCTTCGACCCACAGGGGTGCCTTTCTTTTATAATATACTCAATCCAAGTCCTACTAGAAGTATGACTTCTTATGAACTCCAATTTAGTGCTTACTCTGGACTCTTTAAGAGATAAAGATAAACTCCCTAAGAGCTTTATCTTATCTTGGTTAAGTCCCCTCTTCGTCTTAGGACTCTTGTTCATTATTCGTTTATCTCGAATTCCGATATCTTCGGAGTTAACCTCGGCCTCGCCGAGATCATCTCGGCGTCACGACCAGGACACGTGGCACCTCGGCTGACACGTCGGCGTCACCATGCCACGTGTTGGTATTCAGAAAATATATCCCCACAGTTAATATAAAAAATGTCATTGATGCATCATTCTCATGAATAATTGAATGTGTATGAAAATTTTAAAAGAACAATATTTTCTTAAAACTTAGAGAATCATTCATGAAACTCAGAACCAGTTGTAGGATATTTGGGCATTTTGGTCAGATTAAAGAATCTGCGCAAGACTGTTGAATTTATTGGTAAAGAAACAGCCGACGTGTTTTCTTCGGAGAACAAGGTTTCGAACGTACTTTCCCACGTGCATGAGCTGTCATGCATATCTAACCGTTCTTTTCACGTGTATTGTCTTCATTGGAGCGTGTCTGTGACGCGCCTGAAAGCCGTCTGTCATTTGTCTGCGCCGTCTGACGCATGCGTTGCTCTAGGCGTAATAAATGCCCTATTTTTGCCGCCGTTTCACGTTTTTGACAAAACTTTTTCTTGCCTCTTTCTCCCTTCACTTTTTGCATTCTGATTTCTTGCATTCTCTCTCTTTAAACTTTCTGAAATCCACCATTGTTCCAACTCGAAGTTCTGCGATTTCTCTCCCTTCACCTTAGCGAAGTTTCCTCTGTTTCGTCGTGCCTGCAATCGTTACCATTTCTCGGCGTCGTTCTTTCCGACTTCATTTGCTCTGGTAAGATTCTTTCCTTTCATTCTTAATTCTCTTCATGTGCTTTTACCATTACTGCTTTGTTTGCTCGATTTCTCCCATATTTCGAACATTTGCACTGTTTTAATATTTTTCTTGCCATAATTCTTGACCTTTATCCCTTTGTATTCTTCGTGTTTCTGATAGTCCATCTTTGTTCTTGAATCCGAAACTTCGTCTTTGTTTTCTCTTTTTTGTATCTGTCCCAGATCTGTGATCTTGATCTTTATAGTTCTTAGGCTTGGGATTTGTGCGTAGAACCTTCAAATTTTAGGAAAAACTGAAACAAGCCTTATCTGTCCTTTCCTAGGCCTTTGGCAAGGTTTTTGCAATCCTTCTAAAACGCCCATCTTCTGAAACACACTCTTTTTTGTTTAGACCGACATAATGGGTATGTGGAGGCATAGGGTAAATACCCCAACAAAACTCGAATAATTTAGGCAGGAATTCTCTATCCCAGCTGATGTTCATCTTAAGCTAGCCGGGGATAACGATACCATTATGCCCACAGATCATACGATGCCCTTTCCTATAGTAGCTTTCACCGAATGTGGACTTCGGCTTCCACTTGATCCCTTGTTTCGTGAAGTTCTTCATTTCTACAGGCTGAACCCCATGCAACTTACTATCAACTCATAGAGGGTGATTAACGGTATTATAGCTTTAGCTAGGCAGGAGAATCTTAGGATCACCCTGGCCGACCTTCAGTACTGTTACACAATGTGCCCCCTTAACCTGAAAGATAGGGGCTTTGTTTATTACCTTAAGCCGAGGTCTACTGAGTTTAAGATTGTAGCCGACCTCCCAGACTCCAACAAGGGGGCTGGGGATGACTTTCTTATTGCTTCGGGAAATTGGGAATTTGGCCCAGATGAAGATGTCCACCTCTACCCTCTTCCTCGAACAATTACAGAGGGCAAGGGTAAGAGCCCAGTGCCAATGCTTAGTTGTTTTTATTTAAGTCTTTAAAATTTGTCTGTTTCTAATGTCTGTTTGCTTGTCCTGTAGATCTTCATCAACTACCAAAGAACTTCCGTCAATCCTTCTTCCCTGGTCCAGATTTAAAGAAGCTTCTTGGTCTTCCAATCCATAAGCGCAAGGCTCCCCTGTTGCTGAACTTCATTCCAACATATAAATCCACTCTACCCGACGTCCCGAAAAGGAAGAAAAAGAGTCTTTCCCCTCCTACTGCCACTACTGTAACTGCGTCTTCATCCCGAACAGATCAAGGATCCACCTCTGACCCAGCCGATCTTCCATCCACTTCGGCCCCCTACTTAATACCTATTCCAGAACGTAAGCGTCGACGAAGACTTGTAAAGACCGCCGAGATGGTTCGTCCAAGGCCTGTCGTTCAAGATCTTCTTGCCGACCTTCCAACCGACGCTGATGCTGAACCATCGCAAGCGATGCTCCCACCAAAGCCAAAGAGAGTAAAAAAGGCTCAGCCCAAGCCCAAGGCTACTGCCGCCGAGGTTGAGGATGCTTTGCCTATCTCCCAGCTGGCAGAAAGCAAAAAATCAACCTCTGCTTCCCCCAAGAGGTCTGCTGGAACCCAGCCCTCAGGGTCCATACAATCAAAGAGGCCAAGGTCATCGTCTGCGACGACCTCGGCGTCCAAGAAGCCCGACGTTCCATGGGCCCCTGATCTAACCCTGGAGGATAGGCCTATTATGGCTAGTGAAAGTGCCGACGATATTAACGTTGGTGTCGCCCTCAGCACTGCTCTTCTCCTTCCGAATGATTTGGAGCGAAATGCTAAGCTTAGTGAGTATGAGAATTACGCTCTCATGCTCCAACACTCCGTTCAAGTAAGTGTTCATGTTTGCTCTTGCGATTTTTCCTTCTGTTTCTTACTGAGAATATTTTCTAACACTTCTGTTTTTCCTTAGGCCATTCAGCACGCCCATTCATTTTCAATGCAATCTTTTGAAAACCGACAAAGATTGGTTGATATGAAGAGGGAAGCATCTTCCATGAAGAAGGAGATCAAATCTCTTGAATCAAGGATGAAAAAATTGGAAGATCAGGCCGAGGCGGCTACTAAGGCCCAAACTTTAGCTCTTGAGAAGGCCGAATCCGCTGAGGCCGTTAAAAAAGTTGCTGAGGCTGAGAAAAGAGAGGCCGAGGCTAAAAAGGCCCAAGCGGAGAAAGAACTTCAGCAAGCTCTGGCCACCAAAGAGGCCGAAGTAAAAAAGGCCGACGAAAAGGCCTATGCCCAGGGTATGGCCGACGTCGCAGAGGATTATAAACTTCAAGTCAGGCAGGCATGCAACAGGGGATTTTCCCTTGGTTGGATGTCCCTGATAAAAAAACTTGATCTTCCTGTTGACTCGCCCTTTCGTAAGGCCGATGCCATTCCTTTACCATTTCCTCCTCCAAGTCAGGTTGAAGACAATTCAGAGACTGAGGCTGATGCCGAGGATGAGGATGGAGAGAAAAATGATGATGAGGCCTTGGTGAGGAAACCCAAGGATGCTGCTGAAGCCAAGTCCCCTCCTCCTGCTGAGCAGGTTATGGACTTAACCTTGGATGAGGAGGGTGGTGAGGTTGAGGAGGCAGCCAAGGAAATTGTCGCTGGGCAGCTATCGTCCGATCTGCTCTTGGCAGAAAGAAGTGTTGAGAAAACATTAGCAGAGATTGATGCCGAGATACAAGCGGAGAAAGTGGCCGAGGAAGTTCTTCCAGAATCGTCCGAGGTCCCAATCCCTGCAGCTGCTAGTACTGAAGTGTCTTGATAACGTCTTTTGTACTTTTTTCTTCTTTTTCTGCACTTTGTACTTTGTACTTTCTTTTAATTCCTAGACAATGTAAAACTCCTTCTTATGGCCGACGTAGCATTTTAAATATGTAACTGCAACTGTTCTTTTTACAGATGTTTTTAATCTTGTGATATTCGGTTGATTGCTTCTGTCATGGTTCTATACTTAGAAGTTTTCTTTTGTGTAATCTTCTCGGGGTTACATACCTCGGATATAACTGCAAAACTTTTACTTCGGCAAGATACTGACCTGCAATCTTGTAAATTGCTACAAATTTCAACAAGTGTTAACATATACTGTAGACATTTCTAAGTGTTAAATAAATTTCAACAAGTGTTTAAACAATATACTTAGCCTTTACTTCAACTTGTAAGTTTCTGTATACCTCGGCTGGTGATCATATGTCGGCTTAACATAAACTTGTAAATTGCTAAAATTTCAACAAGTGTTAAGCATCTTCCTTAGGGTTTAAACAACCCACATATTGCTATGAGAACTTAAGCAATAACCTCGGCTTAACTTCAACTTGTAAATTGCTACAAATTTCAACAAGCGAAGATAAGGAATCAGCTTAATTCCAACTTGTAAATTGCTACAAATTTCAACAAGCGAAGATAAGGAATCAGCTTAATTCCAACTTGTAAATTGCTACAAATTTCAACAAGCGAAGATAAGGAATCAGCTTAATTCCAACTTGTAAATTGCTACAAATTTCAACAAGCGAAGATAAGGAATCAGCTTAATTCCAACTTGTAAATTGCTACAAATTTCAACAAGCGAAGATAAGGAATCAGCTTAATTCCAACTTGTAAATTGCTACAAATTTCAACAAGCGAAGATAAGGAATCAGCTTAATTCCAACTTGTAAATTGCTACAAATTTCAACAAGCGAAGATAAGGAATCAGCTTAATTCCAACTTGTAAATTGCTACAAATTTCAACAAGCGAAGATAAGGAATCAGCTTAATTCCAACTTGTAAATTGCTACAAATTTCAACAAGCGAAGATAAGGAATCAGCTTAATTCCAACTTGTAAATTGCTACAAATTTCAACAAGCGAAGATAAGGAATCAGCTTAATTCCAACTTGTAAATTGCTACAAATTTCAACAAGCGAAGATAAGGAATCAGCTTAATTCCAACTTGTAAATTGCTACAAATTTCAACAAGCGAAGATAAGGAATCAGCTTAATTCCAACTTGTAAATTGCTACAAATTTCAACAAGCGAAGATAAGGAATCAGCTTAATTCCAACTTGTAAATTGCTACAAATTTCAACAAGCGAAGATAAGGAATCAGCTTAATTCCAACTTGTAAATTGCTACAAATTTCAACAAGCGAAGATAAGGAATCAGCTTAATTCCAACTTGTAAATTGCTACAAATTTCAACAAGCGAAGATAAGGAATCAGCTTAATTCCAACTTGTAAATTGCTACAAATTTCAACAAGCGAAGATAAGGAATCAGCTTAATTCCAACTTGTAAATTGCTACAAATTTCAACAAGCGAAGATAAGGAATCAGCTTAATTCCAACTTGTAAATTGCTACAAATTTCAACAAGCGAAGATAAGGAATCAGCTTAATTCCAACTTGTAAATTGCTACAAATTTCAACAAGCGAAGATAAGGAATCAGCTTAATTCCAACTTGTAAATTGCTACAAATTTCAACAAGCGAAGATAAGGAATCAGCTTAATTCCAACTTGTAAATTGCTACAAATTTCAACAAGCGAAGATAAGGAATCAGCTTAATTCCAACTTGTAAATTGCTACAAATTTCAACAAGCGAAGATAAGGAATCAGCTTAATT
>NW_021025190.1:631744-651556 GCF_004153795.1 Camellia sinensis
AGAGGAGAAGAGAACCTGTGTATTTGGCGTGTGTTATACTCTTCACGTCACTTCTTCTTCTTCTTCTTCTCCACTAGGGCATTTTTAAATGTTTTTGCTCTGTTGTTGACTCACGTTTCTATCATTTTATAATGAAACTGAGATGTCATCCCATGTGTTATCCACACAGTAAACAGATGGGGGGCTGTTGGAGTGAAATACACTTGAAGCTCATGAAGCGCACGCCTCAAGCTTTATTATAAAGCGCGCGCTTCGTCGCCTTACCTGCGCCTTTCCCAGGTCGCCTCGCCTCGCCATGTTTGAGGCGCACTGCTGCGCTTCATGTCAAGGATCATTTTCATCAATTTTAATTTGCTTTCCCTTGCCTTTTTTTTTTTTTGCACCACTGACTCTGGCTCAGGTGTGAAGAAACAATCCACGGGCCCTATCTTCCTAGGCTTTTTAGGTTTCAATTGAATAGAAGCAGAGGTAGTTTTTCGAGTAGAACCGTGAATAGGAATAGGCTGTTTACCATGTAGAGAGATTTCTACAACATCATCCTCATCCTCAAAATCTTCTTCGTTGACCATTTCATCAAAGTCAGGCATCAAGTTCATTTGATCCTTCAGTTGCTTTTTTTTTAGCCATATAACCGGCCACCTCATTACTAACCTCAGTTGGGCATCTAAGACATTTAATTACATTCCTATACCCTCCAACAAGATGTTGCTTAACTCGGAAAACACCCCCATTCATCTATTTTCCACAGAAATTACACTTGAACTTGCTTAGATTTTCAGGATTTACCATTGTTGCATACTTCCATGCCGGATCTTTTTTTCCACCCTCGGGTGTTGTCATTTATTATGTATGTACCTATTGAGACTATAAGCACCGATTCAGTGTTCATTTTATTATTATTATTTTGATAGGGAAAAGAAAAAGAGCAGAACAGAGGTGGAAAAAAAAAACAGAGCAAGAGAAGAAGAACAAATTAGAGCAGAGCAGAGAAGTGGAGAAGAAGACGAGAAGAAGATGAGAAGGAAAGAAGACCAACACAGTAAAGCAAAAAAAAAAAAAAGAGATAGTAGAACAGAGGCACAGAGAAAAGAACCAGAGAAGAGAGAGAAGAGAAGAAGAGGAGAAGAATCGAACTAGAGGAGAAGATGAGAAGAATCGAACCAGAAGAAAAGAATGAAGCAAAAAAAAAGAATAGGGTATAACAGAGGCAGAGAGGAGAACTAGAGAAGAGAGAGAAAAGAAGAAGAGGAGAAGAGAGGAGAAGAATAGTCGAACCAGAAGAGAAGAGAACTAGAGAAGAGAGAAGAGAAGAAGAGAGAGAGGAGAAGAGAACTTGTGTATTTGGTGTGTCGTATACTCTTCTTCACGTCGCTTCTTCTTCTTCTTCTTCTTCTTCTTCTTCTTCTTCTCCACTAGGGCTTTTTTAAATGTTTTTGCTCGGTTGACCCACGTTTGTATCATTTATAATGTAAATGATATGTCATCCCATGTGGGTATCCACACAGTAAACAAATGGTGCTGTTGGAGTGAAATAAGTTCGAAGTGCACACCTCAAGCTTCATAATAAGGCGTGCGCTTCGTCACCTCATCTGCATCTCGCCTCGCCATGCTTGAGGCGCAATGATGCACTTCATCTTGCCTTGGGCTTAGGCGCACGCCTAAGCGCTCTTTTCAAAACACTTCACTCCATTTTATTCATTTATCTGCAGTTTTTGCCTCCCTTGATCTTTACTCCCCCTCATCCCACACCCACACACGCTCTTTGTTTTTTAATCTATGTAGCAAATTCCCTTTATCTCTACTCCCCCTCATCCCACACCCACACACCCTTTCTGTTTTTTAATCTACGTAGCAAATATTTATGCACCCAAACACATGTGGCCTTCACCTAGGAAACTACTATATATGAAAAAAAATGTTTTAACAGAAACACATCCATATATAGGGAAAAAGAGAGATTTACTGACCAAGAAAAAGGCTCTTCTTTAATAACCTTCATGGATATCTTCGGCACCACAATGCAAATGCAAGGAGTAGGGATGTAATCGGTTAGGTACGGTCGGTATTTAGGTAAAAAATTACACCGAACTGATAATGTCAGTTTTATTATTTTGAACACCGATACAGACCGTTTCTCCCATCAAACCAAACCAATTGAAACAGTTCGGTTTGGTGCGGTTTAATCAGTTTAAGATTTCTCAAACTTGAGCCACTTTTAAATATAATCATTAATCTATATAAAAATATTAAATTAGTTATTTGTCTACTATTTCAAACATATCTAATCCATTCATTTAATACATACTTTTTAATTCCTAAATTAACAAAAACAAAAAAAAAAACAAAACAAAAACAAAAAAAAGTTTAAAAATACTAAGGTTTCAAGAATAATGAATTGGAGTTAAAATTATATATAATAAGAGTTTACAAACTTAGATTATAAAGATGATAAGGTTAATTAATTAAGGTTAATAATTTATTATACTTATTAATATCATCATATTATTAGATTATATATATATATATATATTATAAATACAATATATGTTGAAGCGGTCGGTTTCGGTTTAGATCGGTGCACAAGGTGCTTAAACCGATACCGAACTGAAAACCAAAAAAAAATCAAATTTAAAAACCGCACAGAACGATTCTTGTTAAAAAACAGACCAAATATAGCCGGTTTGGTCCGATTCAATCGGTTTGGTCGATTTTTTCGGTTTTTCTTACATCCCTAGCAAGGAGCGTCCATTTCAAAAATCTTCAAACCACAATCTCAAAAGAAAGATTTCATTAACTCACAACTAAGATCCAATTGAGAGCATTCAAACTATTTAGAAGTAATGCAAACAAAAAACAAAAAATTGCTAATTTTTTTGGTCTTTCCCAAAAACAATAAATAATAATAAAAATAATTAGCAAAGAAAACATCGTCCAAAAAATAGATAAATTCATAAACTCAACCTAGTCAAGCAAAGGGAAACTTTTTCCTCACCCCAGCCAAAAGTTTGGCAAAGGGGAACTTTTTCCTCAACCAAAAGTTTAATCATTCGATTAATCTCCCTTCACCTTCCATTCCTTGTGAATTAATAAACACATCAAACAAATCAAATAGAGGAACAATTTATTAAGCATTTGGCGAACATATGAAAATGGTTTTTCGATCAAACAATTTATCTAGCATTTGGTGAACATTGTTGTAGCATAAATTTTGTGGTGGTAAAACCAACTATTTTGAACTTCAATTATTGCAAAATTATACCTGAATCCTTAGAATGGAATGAATAACAATAAATTTAATTAAAATAACAGGAAATAGGTTGTAATTTATTCCAAGTGACATGAAGAAGTTGGTCTTTGAACTAGAGAAATCGAGTAAAAGATTTATTCATCAACTTACAACATGAATGTATAAAAAATAAAAAATAGAAGGGGAAAAAAAAAGGGAATGGAATCTTGATTACCTCTATTGATGGAGCCTTTAAAACTATTCTCCTCACCAAAGTCCGATGCTTTTGTCACATGTACAAAGCATTAACAATAAAAATATCAGCCATACATGAATTGATAATTTCTCAACAAAATTTCTCTACAATACATGAATTGATAATTTCTCTACAACACTCTAACTCAACAAAAAATTGTGCATTGATTTTAGGAGAAAAGACCTTTCATGCTTCAAACTAATTTCCTAGATAACTGCCAAAAATAAATAAAAAGTAAATAAATAAATAAATAAATAAATAAGAAGAAGAAGAAGAAGAAGAAGAAGAAGAAGAAGAAGAAGAAGAAGAAGAAGAAGAAGAAAACTATAACAATAAAAGGTGGGTGTGTCCAACACAGATGAAGGAGGTGAAGGGTTTGCAAAATTTGAAAGGAAGATTAATCTTAATTTTATATAGATTTCAACCAAACAAATAAATAAATAAATAAATTTTTTAATAAAACTAACAAGTCTCTACTAACTTATGGATATATAATGTTAAGGGCAATGCAGAGATATCACAAGGAGAAAACCAGGAATTGATGTCATACAAACAAAGAAAAATAACATAAGGATTTGTTGAAAGCTACATATGAAAATCTTAGAAACACAAACCCGGAAACAAAAAAAAACAAAACACAAGCTAGAAACACAAAAAAAAAAAAAAAAAAAAAAAAGGAAAAAACTCAAAAACACAAAAAAAAAAAAAAATGAAAAACCTAGAAAAAAATTAAAAAATAAAACATCAATTTAAGGTTAGAAACAAAACACAAACCAAAAATCTTAGAAACACAAATACTGAAAAAACTAGAAATCCCCTAGATGTTGATTTGTGATTATGTATCAATTTTAAGCAGAATATAACAATCCCACCCGTCATAATCAGCGAAGTGGCAATCTTGAAAGCTTTATCATCACAAACTTCTCTGAAATGCTTGATTCGGGTTGGATTCGCATCTAACAACTCATAACCTCACTGGAATAAAAATGCGAATAAAATTACAACTCAAAGGAGTTTTGTCAAACGGGAATGCCAAGAAATAAAACCTAACAAATACAATTCCAAACCCATCAATTTCTTGAACACAAACCCAAACACATACCTAAATAAAAAATCAAAATGCGGTAAAATGATGCAACCTTTCGATACTTTATGATTAGAGTGAATTGAGCTGTCGAAGTGAACAATGGCAACCGAGCTACCCAAGATATATTTGACCTATTTCAGGGAGATAGAGTTTAACCATTTTTGGTATACAAAATAATTTGAAAGTTCTCATGCTTTACACTAATTTACCAAAAAGATTTACTTATCTTCTTTCTAGTAAGTAAAAAGGGCAGCACATTCAAATTCCTCCCCGAATGCTCTTCGCAGTCATGCCTCACTCTACATTTGCCTCTGTTTTCACAGTTTTGTCTCCTTTCTTTCTTCCATTTCTAAATAGAAAAAGAAAAAAAAAAAAAAAAGGTCTATGCCATTATTGTTGTGTAATTGAATCACAAATATCAATTTCAAATGCAATGGTTTGGCAAAACTCAACCTTCCAACTTATGCCAATGAGTACCTCATTACACCCCAATCTCACATATGATGTGCCGCAATTCATCTTGGAGAGAACAAACCACCAAACAATAATTAGAGCTATAAAGAAGCATTATTGACCCCAAAAAAGTTCAAATTCAATCAATTCTGAAACAAAGATCCAAAGGTAGTTTCTTTACCAATCTACCCATCTCTAGTATGTGCTGCTATTGCCACCACCAAAAAAAAGCCAACGTTTGTCGTCGGCTGCCTCCTTGGTTCATCAATGATCTCATGGGCTTTGTCACTGATGTCAGCCATCTCTCCGACGACATACGGTTTGTAAAACTTTCCATTATAACAAAAAAATGATTGTCATAATATAATTGACTACTAAAAAAAGAACAATTATATTTCACTTTTGGAATTTTCATATTGTATAACACATACAAAGTTTTGATAATATATCCAAATCAAAAATTGAAATTTTGTACATGAAAAAGATTCAAAAACTTTTAAACTCAAGTTCTGAAAATTCCAAAAATGGAGAAGAGAGGAGGTTGTTGGTAGAGATGTTAGGGTTTTGAAATTAAAGAGGAGAGAGATAGAGATAAAGTAGAACTAAACTAACATTCTTCAAAATCTGACTTCAAGAGTGAGAACGAAGCCCTTATGGCGATCAGAAATGGGTGCTGTGCCAAGAAATAGCTGGAGGAGAAACTTACGGCGATCGGGAATGGGTGGTGCGGTGATGAAATGGGAGAGGGGGCTTGCAGAGGCTAGAGTCGGGAAGGATGTAGGTGAGCTACGGTGGGAGAGAGGTTAACAGGGAGGAAATGTAGATCTGAGAGAAAGGAAGAAACTAAAGAGAGGAGGTCTCGTGCCAGAGGTGAGAGAGGTTAGAAGTGGGATAGGGAGAGGAGCAGTGCGCGGGAATTTGTCTAGGTGAAGCAAATCTGAATCATTGAATCTTCCACCATATTTCTGAGCCAATGATAGCAAATGACACGTAGGACAAATTTGCCACATTAGACAAAATCCAAAAACCCTCCTACCTTATTATATAATAAGATACTTTATTATTATATATATTCCTGGTGAAGGTGGCTGCATCTTAATTTCATTGTAAATTCCTTATTCTTGCCTCTCACTCATGGGTGCTACTGCTCTTAGTTGCAGGCACAGTACCTAGTGCACGTGAGAGATACAATTTTCACTTGCATTATATGAATTTATAATTACTTTTACCATTTGCCATATATATATGAAATTCTCCTTATATATTATGAAGTATCTCAATAATTGTTTTTCTAGAGACACATAAACTTATCACACACATGATATGTACAAAGCATTAACAATAAAAATATTAGCCATACATGAATTGATAATTTCTCTACAACACTCCAACTTAACAAAAAATTCTGCATTGATTTTAGGAGAAAAAATCTTTTATGCTTAAAACTAATTATTCCCTAGATAATAGCAAAAATAAAAAATAAAAATAAAAAAATATAGAAAACTATGACAATAAAAGGCAGGTGTGTCCAACACAGATGGAGCTGAAGGGCTTGAAGGGTTTGCAAAATTTGAAAGGAAGATTAATTTTAATTTTATATAGATTTCAACAACAAAAGAAAAAAAAAATCTATAAATAAAACTAACAAAACTCTACTGATTTATGGATATAATGTTAATGTTGTGATTTAAGGCAACCCACTTGAACTACCAGAAATTAAACCCACAATAAATGGACACAAGATTTACGTGGTTCGGCCTTAATGCCTACGTCCACGGAGAGAACCGGAGATTTCTATTAAAACAAATAGAGATTACACAGAGGAGGAGATACTCTCATTCAACTCATGCACTCTCTACTGCCTTACACTCTCTGATTTTTCCTTTCACTCTCACAGAGATATACACTCACTTGTATATAACTTGTGCTATTCCCTTCCTTGTTTTTCTCTCTTGCAAGTTATCCCAAATATATAGAGAGAGTTGAAGACAACATCCCATACCTCTCCCATGTGAAGGTATGGCTTGCCACCTCCTATGACAGCATGTCTCCCTAGCTCCTCTCTCATCATTGTCAACAATGGTGGCTGCGTCTCCACATTTATTGCCAACCAATTGTCAACAATGGTGGTTGCCTCTCCACATGGGTGAATTCAACAATTAAGGGCAGTAAAGAGATATGAACAACTAACAAAACTCTACAAACGGTGATATCACAAGGAGAAAACCAGGAATTGAAGTCATACAAACAAAGAAAAATAATAGAAGGATTAGTTGAAAGCTACATATAAAAATCTTAGAAACACAAACCCAAAAACAAAACACAAACCCAGAAAAAAAAAATGAAAAACACAAAAACACAAATCAATTTAAGGTTAGAAATTATAAGGGTTAGACCTGACTTTTTCAAGTTCTTGGATTCGGGATCCAATACTCATTATTGTTGTCTATACACATTATCTTGTTATTTGGGTTTGGTTGTTGGAGTTGCTAATTGTGTTCATGTTTGTTTTTCTTCAAATTCGCTCGAGCGATCTTTGGTTCCATCTTGTATTTTTGCAGGTCTGCAAAACTACTTGGAGTAGAGTGATTTTTGCTCGAGCGGTCTCTTCTAGGTTTGAATTTCTGGACGGGGGTCATTGTGCGCTCGAGCTCGAGCGGTGGTTTGGTTGCTCGAGTGGTATGTGCGTATATCAGATTAGGGAAAGGTCACCTTATGCCACCTTTTAATCTCTTTCTCTATCTAAAACACCCCCAAACCTAATTTCTTCACTCTCTCTCTCTCTAGTTCTTGTCTAAACACCTCAAATACACTCAAATTCATTGATCTCGCTGCCCTATTGCTTTGGAGTAAAGTGTAGAGCTCGTAAATGTTAACGTTTTAATCAACAAAACTTCCATTTTGGACTCCATCTAAAGTTGGGTCTTGCTTTCTTCTTCTTCTACCATTGAGGTAGGACTTCTTCAACCTCCTTGTACTATTCTTAGCTTTGTTATGTGCTCCTTGTAAAGTATTGTGATTTGGGAGTTGAGGGTTTGATTTAGGGTTTGGTTTTTGAAAAGTAAAAGAGTGGTTTTCAAATGGATTCTTGAGAAGGGAATATGTATATTGTTGAGTTGTGTGGAAATATTGGAAAATTCTCCTTTAAATGTGTTTTTGAAAGAAAAAGATGTTTTATTGGAAATCATTAGTTTTTGACCTATGAATGAAAGGGGAAGATGTTGAGTTTTGAAAAGATAAAATGAATATATCTGTTGATGGTGAGAGTGAACTTGGATATGTATTATCGCTTACATTTTGAAATTTATGAAATTATAATTGTTGATGGAAAATTAGATTTTGCATAGAGATATTTGTTTTGGGTTATCGGTAGAGGATGATTTCGATTGTTATAGAAATTGCATGAGGAATAGGTTAAATCGAAAACATTTATTCATACATTTGCATTGAACATTGTTTCAGATCCTTACATTGAAAATGTGTTATTTTTAAGAAAAATTGGTGAATACCGTGGTGAATCTAGTTACGGGGTGTGATTGTAGTTTTATTATGTTGACCTGTGTGTTCTTAGTGAAAGTTCAAAAACCCGCACGATTAGGTATTGATCCTTCCAGTTAGCACCAGTAAAATGGCTTTGGTAGTGCTTATATAGCCCACTAGCAGACATGTACCTTGAGATTCCTAGTGTTTGTATCCACTGCCATGTTTTCTGATTTAAAAATGTATTGTTTTATGAGTTGATATATAACTATGGCATTGCATTGTTTTCAAAGAGAGTGAAATGTTTTGGTAATGGCATGCATATGCATTTACTATATGACTTTGTTAAGTTTCATACATTGTGTTCAAGTATCACTACTGGGCTTTAGCTCACCTTATGTAAAAGACCACTTTCAAGTGCTGATGATATGCCTCTACCAAGGAAGTAGCTTGGGAGGACCTCGGATCCGAGAGCTTCTTTTTGTTCCTTTGCGTAAATATTTGTTGTACAAGCCTAGGGCTTTATGTGTATAGAGTTTTAACTCATTTTGTTGTTCCCAGGTATCGACTTGGAAAGATGTGGCCATTAAGACATTAACTTATTTGTACTTTCTTTTGTTTCATGTGATTACTACATGTCATATACTATAGATTCAGGATTTAGGATTTATGAATATATACATGCATATGTCATCTTTTGTATGGTAAAAGAGAATCAATAAAAGGTTAATTTTATGTAAATTTTTGTTTTTTCATTGAATATCATGAGGTAGGTAGTTATTATTTTGGGGCATTACAAAAATAGAACACAAACAAAAAATCTTAGAAACACATATCAATTTAAGGTTTAGAAAAACAAATCTTACAAACACAGATGCAAATCCAAACCCATCAGTTTCTTGTATACAAACCCAAACACATACCTAAATAAAAAATCAAAATGACGTAAAATGATGAAACCTTTTGATACTTGATGATCAGAGTGAATTGAGTTGCTGGAGTGAACAATGGCAACCGAGCAGCCCAAGATATATTTGACCTATTTCAGTGAGATAGATTTTAACCATTTTTGGTACCCAAAATAATTTGAAAGATCTCATGCTTAACACTAATTTAACAAAAAGATTTACTCATCTTCCTCCTAGTAAATAAAAAGGGCAGCACATTCAAATTCCTCTCCAAATGTTCTTCACAATCATCCCTCACTCTACATTTGCCTCTGCTTTCACAGTTTTGTCTCCTTTCCTTCTTCCATTTCTGAATAAAAAAAGAAACAAAGAAAGAAAAAAAAAAAAAGGTCTATGTCATCATTGTTGTGTAATTGAATCACATATATCAATTTCAAATGCAATGGTGTAGCAAAGCTCAACCTTCCAACTTATACCAATGAGTACCTCATTACACCCCAACCTCACGTATGATGTGCTTCAATTCATCCTGGAGAGAACAAACCACCAAACAATAATTAGAGCTACAATGATGTAGGACAAGATTTTAAGACTTTATATTTTAAGTTTTAATATTTTCAATATATTATTTTATTAGGATTCTTGTAATTTAGTATAAATATTTTAGAATTATTAGGTTTTTTAATTTTATCATTTTAGAATTAGATTCCTAGTATGAAATGCACATACCATGTGATGTAGGACAAGATTTTAAGACTTTTTATATTTTAGTTTTAATATTTTTAATATATTATTTTATTAGGATTCTTGTAATTTAGTATATATATTTTAGAATTATTAGGTTTCTTAATTTTATTATTTTAGAATTAGATTTTGACTAGGATTTTAAGAAGTCTTAAAATCTTGTCCTACATCATACAAAGAAGCATTATTGACCCCAAAAAAGTTCAAATTCAATCAACTCTGAAACAGAGACCCAAAGTTAGTTTTTTTTTTTTACCAATCTACCCATCTCTAGAATGTGTTGCTATTGCCACCACCAAAACAAAGCCACCATTTGTTGTCGACTACCTCTTTGGTTCATTAATGATCGCATGGGCTTTGCTGCCAATCTCAGCCATCTCTCCGAAAACACATTGTTTGTAAAACCTTCCATTATAACAACAAAATGATTGTTCTAATATAATTGACTATTAGAAAAAGAACAATTATATTTCACTTTTGGAATTTTCAGATTGTATAGCACATATACAGAGTTTTGATATTATATCCAAATCAAAAATTGAAAATTTGTGCATGAAAAAGATTCAAAAACTTTTGGACTCAAATTCTGAAAATTCCAAAAGTGGGGAATAGAGAGGTTGTTGGTAGAGATGTTAGGGTTTTGAAATTAAAGAGAAGAGAGAGATAGAGATAAAGTATAACTAAACTAACCTTCTTCAAAATCTAACTTCAGGAGTGAGAACGAAGCCCTTATGGGGATCAGCGATGGGTGGTGTGCCTAGAAGTCTTAAAAAGTTTTATAAAAATTCGAATAGAGCACATGATTTCAAATAGTGCCACCATTTGGGATTTCTTGATAGCCGTTATCTTGTTTTCTAGTAGAATTTTCAAAACCTCCTCGGCTAGCAATTCTACTTTCATCATAGTTGTTGGTAGCTCGCTGGCTTTAATTGTATTTGAGTTAGAACTCATATTTTGTGTCCAAGTGTTGGCTTGGAAAGATGTAAGCCCGTAGGGCATTTAAATTGATGTTACATGTAACACGTTTATTTGGTAATACTCTGATGAATGAAATAATGAATTGTTTTCTTTGAATAGAGCATGTCAATGATAAATATATTATGGGTTTTTTTTTTGAGGACGTTACATAGAATGTGTTGCTATTGCCACCTCCAAAACAAAGCCACCATTTGTTGTCGACTACCTCTTTGGTTCATTAATGATCGCATGGGCTTTGCTGCCAATCTCAGCCATCTCTCCGAAAACACATTGTTTGTAAAACCTTCCATTATAACAACAAAATGATTGTTCTAATATAATTGACTATTAGAAAAAGAACAATTATATTTCACTTTTGGAATTTTCAGATTGTATAGCACATATACAGAGTTTTGATATTATATCCAAATCAAAAATTGAAAATTTGTGCATGAAAAAGATTCAAAAACTTTTGGACTCAAATTCTGAAAATTCCAAAAGTGGGGAATAGAGAGGTTGTTGGTAGAGATGTTAGGGTTTTGAAATTAAAGAGAAGAGAGAGATAGAGATAAAGTATAACTAAACTAACCTTCTTCAAAATCTAACTTCAGGAGTGAGAACGAAGCCCTTATGGGGATCAGCGATGGGTGGTGTGCCTAGAAGTCTTAAAAAGTTTTATAAAAATTCGAATAGAGCACATGATTTCAAATAGTGCCACCATTTGGGATTTCTTGATAGCCGTTATCTTGTTTTCTAGTAGAATTTTCAAAACCTCCTCGGCTAGCAATTCTACTTTCATCATAGTTGTTGGTAGCTCGCTTGAGCTCTATTGAAGTGAAGATTTTGATCAATTCTCGTGTCAGTTTTTCTGAGAGTCGTTGTTGCAACATCGATCCACCATTCTACCTAAAGAATTGTTCTCTAAGTTTGATGAGCTTTCTTTTCCTAAAAATCCAGTACAACCAAGAGCTACTTACCAAAACAGCCGTTCCACTAATAGCGAAACCTACATTTCAAATTAGTCATTTTTTTTTTTACAAAGATTGCATCTAGCAAATATTTTGGTTTAAAAGAATCAAAATGAAGGATTGCGAGAATTTTATACTAGAAGAACGCAACAGTTAGTCATTGAATGATCCCAATTATATGACAGATCAACGTACCTATATGATTGGGTGAAAATTGAATTCAAAGGTGATACCACATTTTATCAGTGACACGTGGTATCACTAACCAATAAAAAAACTATATGGGAGGGATGAACCATTTTTTAGGATGCCACATATACCTAGCAAGAAAAATATTAATGATTAGATGGTGATACCATGTCATTGGTATCACGATTATGTTCAATTTTTTTCTCTATATGATCTCAGTTTTGACTTAGTGAACTGACTTGTAAGCCAATGTAGAACCACGTATTGACTCGAATGAATAACGTATACACAAGAAATTATATGCACACAACAAATAGACAACACCCAAAGACTATATGGGAAGCAAGTACAGGGTGCTACTATGTTAAAAAAATATGCATTATGCATTTATGATTTCAACTGACAATGACATTATTAGTTCGAACAAGAAAGCCACACTACACATGGTCCAAGTATTTCACACACACAGACATGTATATGTACGCACACTTACCAACCACAAGCTGAATCACCAAAAATTGATCAGCAATGCAACCATTTCCATCTATTCTGCCATCATCGTGGTATCCCTTGGGGCAAGAACACATATAATTTCCTTGCGTATTAACACATTTATTTTTATGTTCACACATTGACATTTGGATCTTCACACTCATTTATGTTTGCAAAACAATCAAAAGTGGCTCCTAGTAGGGTAGCACCAAAAGTAATAGGTAAATGATATTAGTCACCTGCATTTCACTATTTTATTTCATCTCTTATATGTATTCATATAGTAATAAATTTTGTGTGTACATATAGAATGCATGATATATAAAAAAAAATAATAATAATTGAACCTACCAATACCATGACATGGAAAATCACAAAAGAAGTAAAAATATTTTAAAAAATATTCAGGTGGCATATAATCAAAAGTAAATGAATCCAAACATGACGAACCTATTAATTACCTTGGCAACCATCTAAGAGGTACGAGTTTCCTTGGTAACCCAGCAAGCACATGCAAATATAACCACTAGTGCTAGGAACATCGTTTGGCTTATAACAATCACTATTTTGTCCACATGCATAACTCGTTTGATTTCTTTTAGCCTCTTTGCACATAAAAATGTTACTCCTTATTGTCCAATCAAGCACCATATGCATATTTTCTTCACTAAAATAACCGAGGTAACTTCTGGAAAAATTAAATGCATCGTCTTCAACAACAAATGCATGACTATAGGGATTAAAGTCGAATACTTTCCTATGAGTGGCGAAGCTCGCCACGGAAATGTCAGCCTATGCCCCTCTGTTTGGGAGGGAGGTTTGGCCACACCCAAGTCCAGAGCAATTTCCATGGGGAATGTAGCTGTCACGACCCGAACCCGCCCCTATGGGTTAAGGCCATAACCGGCCAGTAATCGCGAGATTACCTACGGCCTCAAACCAAATAAAACAAAACTCATCAGAGTAAAGGGGCCAAATGGAAGCAAATTTACAACTTTGTCCATAGAGCTGTGCTTATATGCACACCATAACATTCCAAACATTTATATGTTAATAACTCACATCAAAATATGTACTAACACATAACACTGTACATACAGGATCATACAGGTTTAAGTCAATCGAACCCAAGACTTATATACAAAAGTAGTCCAATGCTTTCGCCAACATAACAAAACTACGAACAAAGGACAAAAGCGAAGGCAGTCTCGTGCGTGAGACGTTTGGGCTGACTCCTCAAAACTTTGACTGTTTCTCACAATTTCACCGAGGCTGGTTCTGGACGTCCCTTGGCTCACCTACATGTACATGAATGAGCGTGAGCGAAAGCCCAGTGAATAATATCGAATAAGGAAGATACATAAGCAATCTTTGAGACAGTTACAGCAGACGGCCTTTGGCCCAATCACTTGTATCAATCGGCCTTCGGCCCAATCATTTATGTCAATCGGCCTTCGGCCCAATCATCTTTGTCAATCAGCCTTCGACCCAATCATTCATGTCAATCAGCCTTCGGCCCAATCATCTATGTTAATCGGCCTTCGCCCCAATCATTCATGTCAATCGGCCTTCGCCCCAATCATCTATGTCAATCGGCCTTTGGCCCAACCATTCATGTCAATCGTTGTCCACCATTCAAATTAATGAACTTACAACACTTACATAAAAGTAAACAATTGGACAACAACATATTTCAAATATATTGTTAAGATATTACTCACAGTGATTGGTTGGTTGGTTTGCCCTGGAGCTCGACCCTACACATTCCATGAACACAAAAGGGTCACAAACAATTCGATCCGTTCTAAATTCACATTTTCCTCTTTAGGCTTCATTCTTATCTCTTTAACTCAATTACAATGCTCAATGCATACCTAAGAGTACTTGGAAGTGAAAGAGAACAGAAAATGAAACACAGAATGTCTTTTCAAAATTTCAAAAAGCAGGGTCCCCGCTCGAGCGTGGACTTCCCCGCTCGAGCGGACCCTTGAGGCCTGCAAAAGTACTGGATGTATCAAAATTATGCTCGATCGCGAACTCTAGCGCTCGAGCGGAAGGCCTCTCTACATGGCTCTCTGCTCAAGCGTAAACTTCCCCACTCGAGCGGAAACCATGTTTGCAAAAAATACTGGGAACACGAAATTCACGCTCGAGCAGCGGTTTCCCCGCTCGAGCAGACATCAAATTTTTTGGATTTTCCAGAACATGTTCTTGAGCTCCAATTCGACATTCAACCAACATTTCTTGCAAGCAGTAGCTTAAGCTTCAAATACACTTGTACTAACATGGTATTAACCCCAAATTACAACCCAATGAAGCTCAATTGCACAAATAAATCACATGCATGTCCCAATCTTCACCAAATTCACTTTCAACATAACAATTTCATACATTCAATCTCATACCTCTTATAAATGGTACATGTACGTGAGATATAACTTCCATTCCAACTCAAATTGTACAAATGGTGGTCACAAGCATGGATTCTGGCCACAATTTTACATGGATCATATTTTTCATGCTCAATTATGCAAATTCATGGTTATTATGCACATGCATGCATTCCATGACTTCAAATACAACAAAATCCCCAATTTCCTCGTGATCAAACTAACTCATGTTCTTGACCATTAATCAAACTTGAATTCACAATTTACAAACAAAAATCCATGAGTCAATGGTTGGTTACTCACCTAGGAGCCTTGATTCTCACAATTGTGGCCAAGTCTTGCACCTAGCCTTTCCAATTCACAAACTATAAGCCAAAATACACCAAGATGCCTCCTTTCCCTCTCAAGGTCGGCTCTTTCTCTCTTTTCTAAGACACAAATTCTGATTTTTGAGCTCAAGTGAGTGAATTGGGTGTAGTGCCTTTCCTTACATAAGTCCCACTAATTCCAATTTATTAATATAAAACAATTGGGCACTTAATTCGTCAATTTAATCTAATTAATTTGATCCGAATCAATTTCCAATTAAATTTCACTGTAGGTTCTAAAAATTACGCTAATCACAATGGCGTAATCAATTTCGGGTTCTGTGGCTGATAAGGCCTTCAATTTAATTTTCAAAGAAGATAATCAAACAGATATTCCTATGGTGAACAGATAGAAATTAAAAACCACATATTTTCACATAATGGCACACAAAATCATATCAAACACATAATCATATTCATATTAAGGACCAATTAACATAATAAGGGACAGGGTTATCACAGTAGCCATGTGTGCTACATGCAGACACACACCCAGTTATAATGAAATAATTGTGTGCTACTCCAGAAATTGGGATACTTGCACTTGTGTCACAACCAATAGGCAGTAGCAGTGAACTTGTTTTTGGTATTAGATATGGTGAATTTGGGCAGCTCGAGCAATGTTTTGATGTTGCTTTGTAATGGTGTAGCTAACTGGTCATAACAATCACGAGATATTGACTGCATGATGCGTAACTCACCCTCCTTGAGGAATATATCTGAGATAGTGATATTGGTCTTCCCAATATATGGCTTGGACTGATTACTAGTAATGAGGAAACCTTCTTCCAAATAACAGTTCTCTTTCAAGCCGAATGGGTATGGGATGCTTTCATTTCCGCAAAGGTCCGTGCAGCCAAGATTTTTTAGATCTGCAATTGTTGGTGGTGCTGCATCTGCTGATGACAAAATCATTACCCGAACTATTACTATCATGATGAGTTTTACTAGCATTGCTTGTGAGGCCATGGCTGGTTTGTTTCCAGCTTCTTGGCAACCGCTTTTTCTGTGTTCCAGAGCATAGAAATTCATTGGAACAAATATGTAAACAAATTCATTGGGGCTATGTACTTGCATGATCCAAAAAAAAAAGAATAATATGAAAAATCACAAAATGCTATCGATTGGGCATACAGCCATGTGGTATCCTCATAACAGAACATAATTATTATTTTTTTTTTATTGGCAAGTTGTGAGCAGTAAAGTCCTTACAGACTCCTTCACACACCAAATTTACTAAATTCTGATTGTCCTCTACCCATTTTGTTTCCTACAATAATGCAAAATCAATTTCCCTCGCTGCAAGTAACCTTCTAATTTCTCTCCTTGTCTCTAGTTTCGCTATTCCATGAAAATAACTTCATTGAAACAAATAGGCAAACACCCCTAGTGCAATAGTGCACTCAGAACTACTCATCAGCCCCTCCCTTTTCAAATGACCTCATCTCATTTTCCTACGTTTGACCAATCCTACCCAAAGCTTCCCTTGTACCATCACTAAAATCCAAATCCAACATCTTACCAATCTATATCACTGATTCTGTTCTTCCCTAATCAGCCTAATCCCTTTATGAATGTTCTGTGAAGAAACTGATACATTCATGTTACCCTCCTTTCTCTTTGTCTTGCCTTTCTTCCTCATCTTACTATACTTTCCACCATCACTAGAATTTAGAAAAGTCACTGAAAATAAGATAATTAGTTACCCAAAAATTATCAACAAATCATTTTAGGTGAATTTCACTTTTATCTTCTAAACTATCTTCATTTTTTTATTTTTTATTATTTGATCTCTATACTATCAATTTAATCCATTTAGTCCCTAAATTTTTGGATTTATCTTCATGTCGTCTAATTGGAGATGATTGTACAAATTAGTAACTTTTGATTTCCTACCTCAAAAGAGAGTATTAGAACCTTATTAGGAAACTTTTTTGAGTGAGGCAATCTTACGAGGGAACACTACAACAAAATGCATATTTGGCGACTAAAATTGGCAACCAAAACAATTTTAGTCGTCAAAAACAAAAGATTGGGCGACTAAAAACTTGATTTAGGTGGCATTGATTGAATCTGTTTAGCTACTAAATTATTTTAGTCGCCATATAGTATTATTGGCGACCAAATTTAGCTTTAGTCGCTGTTTGTTACCATTTTTCCCTACTAAAATTTGATTTTGTCGCCATATAATTACATTTTGCGACAAAACATTTTTGTCGCCCAAAAATGGGCATATTTTTGATGAATTTTTGACGACCACAGCTAAGTTAGTCGTTGTATATTCAATATTGTTGACGAAAATTTGAATTTAGTAGCCAAAGAAACAGCTTTTGGCAACCAATTTTTAGTCGCGATTAAGGATATTTGGCGACAAATAGTCATTTAGTCGCTAAAGCTTCGAAAGTTTTTTAGAGGGAAACTCATTAATATTGGCGCCCAGTATATATATTACAGAGACACTTTTTTGTTCTGTTTTGTCTCACACACCAACATACAAAGCAGTCGATACCAAACCCGTCGCTCACCATGGGCAATCATCACCATCGCAGGCCACCGGCGCTCGCCACCATGACCACTGCAAATCAGCCCCACCACTAATTATAGGTATGTGTCTATTGTCTCTCTCCCTCTCTGTCGATCTGGGTCTGTCTGTTTGTATCTGTTTCTCGCTGTCTCTCCCATCCCCTCTCTCACGATTTCTGTAGGGTTTTGACATGTTTTTTTTTCTTTCATTTTCCGTTTATTTCGTAAACAATGTTTTAGGGCTTTTTCTAATTTCATGAATGGGTTTGGTTGAAATTTCGGATTGTGGATTTCGATTCTCGATTTTGGATTGTTGAACTATATCTCCAAATGTGCCTGTGTTTCTTACCTATGCTAAACAGCATAATAAGCAAACAATTTGGTGCACATTGTATCTTTTAATGCTCCAGTTCTGAAGTCTTGAATCCTGTGTATTACAGAATTTCTAAATTAATTTTTTTCTTATTTGGAGCATTTTTATTTATTTTTTAATTAGAATTTGGGGCTATCTTATATTGCTCGACAGTTTGGGCATCTAACATATCTCTATCTCTATTCTTGCCTTTGGTTAAATTATTCAGCATGTTATTCTGGGAAGACATTTACATGAAAATGAAGCAGAGAAAATGTAACACTTCAAGAATTCCTAGACACCATAAGTACTCAAAGATTGTTCCTAAGTCATCAAAGGTGAAAAATATTATCATGCAATTTTGACCTTTAGCCCTAGGGCACTCCATTTGTGCATCTTGTTCAATGCCTCCACAAACAAGCTATTAATCTCAGAACAGTGAGACAATACGTCACTGAAGTGGCTAAAACCATATACAAATATATATATATATATATATAAAATAAGAACAAGTAGGAGTCTAATAGAATAACATATGTCATCATCAAAAGCCACTCAACATTTGTCTCCAAAATTGTAAATACATACTGACAAGGAATCAATGAACATGTCAAAAATTAACTAAATAGTTAAGGAGACCAATGAATTTAAACGCTATGGGCAAATCATGTACTACATTAACCCCATGAAAGAAGAACTGATTTTAAAAAGTGATTATAGCAAACTCTAATATGTATGAAGTCGTGATTGAAAGGATGGTTACAAATTTTGTCAAGCTTTTTGTGTCCAAGTTCAACGAAATCCAAGGTCAAAGGAAATAGAATGCATAAGTTTGATTACATATAATTAACTACCTTCAATGACCGCAACGGAGAAACATATACATTATCAACACATATCCCATGACGGCGTGCTGATGACCAATCAACAAACACACTACGAAAAACTTGAGGTTTACACTATCGTTGCTTTCTATAGTTGAAAATAATTTCTTTAAAAGTCAACCTCAGTTGAGAAATCTGTGGCCAACACATAAGAAATTAGGATTAGAAAGTGTGATTAATCAATAGCCTAAATACTCTCACATCTTTCTAGTGCAAACCTTTGGAACCCCATAGAAACAATAGAGGATAATCTGGTCGATATGACGATTAAAGAACATGGTCATCCTTTCACTCAAGATTTGTTGAAAAAAGATGAAAAATAATCTCTCTGATCTCCTGGGATAGCTGTAGCCTTTCAACCATACCGTTTATTCTGAAAGCACCTAACTTTACAATCTAAGTTGCATAAGAAGTTGCACTATGTTAGTGTAGAATGGGGACAATAATAGAATGGCAATGGCCAATGTAAGGCACCAAACCATAGTCTAACTACATTTTTTTTGTCTAGGCCCTCAATAGGCTTGAGCCATCTCTG
>NW_021025190.1:664580-694960 GCF_004153795.1 Camellia sinensis
GTCATGCAAGAACAAACACAAAACATGATTTTCGTTCCAACTCTTCGATCAAAATGGGACTTTGTTCAAGAACACATGAAAAACCATTTTCTCTTTCTAAAACCAACTGGTGGAGGATAGTTTTGATTGTTGTAGACAATGCATGATGATTAGGCAAACTGTAACTAATCACTGGAATGTGTCATTGAGTATGACGGTTGAAAGAATACATTAAATTTATGTGTTGTGTGATGATGTGTATAATTATTGTTTATATGCATTGTGTTGTGTTGGAGGAGATAGGGGATGTACTCCACGGTTTAGGGGAAGATAGGGGATGGACCTCTAAACCGGATGTTGTTGGGAGGAGATAGGGGATGGACTCCATAGATAGAGCTCATATGCTTATCTAGTGATGTGTTGACAGAGCTCATATGCTTGTCATTGGAAGTGTGATAGTGCTCTTATGCATATCTGTGGAAGTGATGATATAGCTTGTATGCTTATCTGTTGGTATGTGATATAGCTAGTATGCTTATCTACTATGAAATGGGGAAGTGCTTGATATGAGTTACTGTCTCATATGAGTTGTTTGGCCAGGTTCTGAGCCATGGTTATAAATTGAGAATTGAAAAGAATTGGAAAATAGACTGTAATATGGACTTGTATGTCATGAAATCGTAAAGCGTAATAAGGGAAAGTATCAGTGCTGGCCATCTATCAACTGCTAATCTTTTAGTCATTGTTCATATTTGGTTTAGTATATTTCTACTGAGCTGTGGCTCACCCTATATGGGAATATCATTTTCAGGTACAGGTAGCATGCCACCTCCAAGGACGTAGCTTGGGAGGCTAGAGGCAGGCGGATTTTGTCGTTTTATTTCTTTGATGTATTACATGTATATTCAAGCCAAGGGCTTAATGTGTATTTGAGTTAGTACTCTTTTGTTGTAACCAAGTGTTATCTTAGAAAGCTGTAAGCCCGTAGGGCATTTGCTTTTGTTGTTAACATGTAATACTTTTGTAAGGAACTACTCTGATGTACAGAAGAATGTTTGTCTTTATTACCAATGCATGTTTGTGTTGATGGGCTTTAATGTTATTATTTTAAGGGCGTTACAATATGTGTATCTCTTGTGAATTATGGAAGCGTTTAATTTGAATTGCTATCTCAATTGAAATGGAAGCATTATTGATATGAGATATAATCTCATTTAAAGTATATGGCCAGGTTCTGAGCCAGGGTTAAGAAATGAAACATGGACACATTTGTCATGTAGTTGAAATGGGTTATGAATTGGCTTATGTGAATTAAACATTTATGTAATGCCCATGTTTTAGCTATTGCTCATACTATGTTAAGCATATCTGTACTGGGTGTTGGCTCACCTTATATGTGACATCATTTTCAAGTTCAGGTAGTATGCCGCCTCCGAGGTCTTAGCTTGGATGGTTGTGGGAGTTGAAGACTCTTTTGTTTATATTTGGTTATCTTTTGTTGTATTACATGTAAATTCAAGCCACGGGCTTAATATGTATTAGAGTTAGTACACTCCCTTTTGTAACCAAGTGTTGGCTTGAAAAGTTGTAAGCCCATAGGGCATTTACTTTTGTTGTCAACATGTAATACATTCTGTAAGAATACTCTGATTTATGAAATATGATATATCTTTCTTGTATCATGAATGTCTGTTTATGGGTTTATTTTGAGGGCGTTACAATCCTACTCTCCCTACTATTACATGCACGTTTACAAGTGCTAGGTGATTAATCGCCCCACACTGCCACCGAATTTTACATTTTTTTTTAAGAATAATTAAATATGAGTTCTCATAAGACAGATATTTAAATCAAAAGCTATAGAATTTTGAAATTTTCAAATGAGTTTAAAAAAAAAAAAAGTTATAAAATTTTGTCACTATGTGTTTGGGAGGACCTAAACTAATATAGAAAATTATGTTGTTCTTATCCTTTTAAAAAAATATTAATAGGATCTTAAACTAAAAACTACTTATTTTTTTCCCTAATAATATAAGATTTTATGTATAAAATATAAGATCGTATGTAATATATATATATATACACACACTAGCATAATACTTGTGTTATGCATGGACATAAATAAATTCTTAATTTTTTAAACGTCACATGTAATTTTTATTTTTTAAAAATTAAAAAGTTGATTAATAATATTTTTAAAATTTGAAATTATACAAGACTACAATAATATTCATAATTTAAAACAAAATTAAATTTCAAATTAAAATTTCCTCTCATTTTTTTTTTATACTTTCTATGTAAAGATTTTTAAATATCAAAAAAATAGACAAGATTAAATGGGCCAACTAAGATTATTGTGGATTGTTTGTCACATTTCAAAGAAAAATTGAAGGGGTTTTTAGTTTAAGATCTATGATATTAAGATTTTATAAGATAAAGGACATGCAGAATTTTCATAATAGTTGGGATCGCTTAACATTTTCACAGAGAAATTTCTACACTGAGAAACTTCAACTCTTTATTAAGGGACCTTAACTAATAAGAAAAAATATATTGGATCTCTCTTCTTATGAAAAATTAATAAATGATGTTTCACTAATTTTTCTAAAAACTAAATAATTAATTCAATAATTTATTTTCTTTCAAATTTTATAATCATTTCTAATATAAAAATCGTTAGGTCTGAGACTCCAACATCAATAATCATAAGGTGTGTTTGTAGTGTCATAATAAAGCTATATTTTATTATCATAAACAGTGAAACTTTTATTCTTGGCACCCCAATAAAAATGGCAAAAAAAAAGGAGTGATTCCAACAAAATTAGGATTGAATTTCCATCTAAATATTTTACCATATCTAAGGGTATAAATTCTGAGATCGTTGTCTCTGGAGTGACAATGAACTTTCATTGGCGTGGAGTTGTTTGGAATGTCATGGATGAGATGTTTTTTTTTTTGATAAATCAGGTATCCCCAACCGGCTGATGAGATGTTGCTTGTCTCTTATCATTGATTGTTGGATGATATTTCCAGTTTTAATTTCTTCATGTGGATCCTCTTCTTCCTCTTCTGGAAAATCACGGTAAGGGTAGAAACTGTTGAAATTTTAATAAAAATAAAAATAAAAATAATTATTTTTATTTAATTTGTTTGACCGTTATTAACATTTATACTAGTTTTAAACATTTCAATTACATGAATTTTATTTGATATTATTATAGAACTTGTGTCATATTTAATACATATATTAATAGAGTTTTAATTCTTTTATCTATTTATGTTTACTTATTTGAGTCGTGTAGATATAGAAAAAAGGTGAGGGTTTTTTGTACCGAAAAGGAGAAAAAGAAGAGATGATTTGAGAGAGAAAATGTGATTTTAAATATATGAGAGTTTCTAGAGAGAGTTCTCTATATTGTTGTATATTTTATATTGATATTTTTGGACAACTATGGTGTAGTAGTTGTATCTTTTAAATTATTGGAGAGTGTATTTAATTCCTTCATTTTTATTTTGGGAGTTTTTGGAATTGTTGTATTTTGGTTTTGGATGAATACAATTCGATTTAAACTTGTTTTACTTTCTATATAAGGATTTTTAAATTCCAAAATTATAGATACAATTAAATGGCCAACTCAAAAATTTTAAAATTTCAAATTATATATGGATTAAATATGGGCTAAATTTGGCTATACTTTTATGTTTTTTTTACTTTGTATATAAGGATTTTTAAATTCCAAACTTATGGATAAGAATATGGCTATACTTTTATGTTTTTTGCTTTCTATATAAGGATTTTTATATTTCAAAATTATAGACATGATTAAATGGGCCAACTCAAAAAATTTTAAATTTCAAATTTTATGGCTATACTTTATGTTTTTTTACTTTCCATATAAGGATTTTTAAATTCCAAAATTATAAATACAATTAAATGGGCCAACTCAAATTATTGTAAATTCTTTGCCACATTTAAATGAGTAGATGCCATATGTGTTTATGAATGTGGATCTCATAACTTTGTGTTTAGAAGTAAGAAAAAGGTGTGAGAAATGGGATTATGTATTGTATTGCTCTCAAAGAAAAATATCATATATAATCCCTTATCTTACATTTTTTTCTCACTCCAAGACACAAAGTGAGTGTAGTCCATATGCATTTACGAATGTGCCTCATTATTTTGTGTTTATGAGTGAAAAATTGTGTTAAGAAATGAGGTTAAGTATAACATTGCTTTAAAAGAAAAATGCTTCATATAATTCAATTTCTTACTTTATTTTCTCAATCCAAGAGATAAGTGAGTTTATATGCATTGATTAATGTGATCCTCATTGCTTTGTATCTAAGGGTGAGAAAAAAATATAAGAAATAGGATTATGTATAGCATTGCCCAAAATAGAAGAAAAATCAAATTGGATTCAACCTAGATTATTCTGGGTGTATAAATGAGTGAAGGGAGGCAACAATAAGAAACATAAAAAATATAATTCTTACATTACTGGAGAGATACAATATGAAGAAGACATTCATTCCCTGGATCATCTTCACATTTCACTTGCTTTTGCTTTGCTCAACCACCATGGGTGGTGATGCTCTTTTTCCAACATATGAGGTTCATATCATCAACGATCTTCCAACCAACTCTCACTTCTTTTTGCTAGTTCGTTGCCAATCAAAAGACGATGATTTTGGAATGCATAAGCTTGAAAGTGGTGAAGAATTCTACTGGAGATTCAAACCCAACATTATAAAAACCACTCTCTTCTTCTGCCATTTTTATTGGGATACCAAAGATGCAATTTTTAATGTTTACGATAGGAAACTAGATGATGATTATTGCTACAAGTTTAATACATGTTACTGGAGTGTTAGAGATGATGGCTTTTATTCCAGCGGTGATAATACGGCTCAGGCAACATGGTCGAAATTCAATGATTGGACTCCTTAATTGTTATGTATGATGTAAGAGCTTATGCATTTGCCATCATCTTGTATTTGGATTATATATAACTTATATGTAAATGTATGCAAGGTTGAAAAATTGACTATTCAAGTCACACACGGTCATTCATAGTAGTAGAGAATGGTTTTGTGAGTGCCTTTTAAAGTTAAATTTCGACTTTGAATCTAGCCATTATATCCTATCTTAACGAATCTTATTTATCCTCTTGTGCTTTTAATAAGATTTTTAATAAGATTTTTAATAAGACTGTTAATATATGTAGAATTATTCAAAATTTAATGAAATAATTTTTCTTGAGCCTATTATGTGGCTTATGGTGTGTCCTAGCCCATCGGTACGTGTGGTATTGGGCCCAAAACATTGGCCTAGCATAGTACGCCTAGATTCGTTCATGCTAGGCCTAACTCTAAATGAGTCGTGTTGGTCCGACTCATTTAATTTACACCTCTACTTAATTTACACCTCTACTTAGGACAACACAATACATTGTTAGGGAAAAAAAGAAAGAAAAAGAAATGTGATTTATAGACATAAAATTCATATAAAAAAACATATTTAGAATGATTTGTCAATCGCATTTATAAAATTATAATGATAATAATAGGTGTTTTGATTGAAAATGAAAAAACCACAAAGTATCAACTCATTTTGCCCATAATTTCTATATCAAAATTTTATTTGTATGTCAACCACTAAAAAGAAAGAAAAGACATACCATGTATTAAATGAGACTTGCCTAGCAACATCTTTATGGAATATAATAGGAAAAAATCAAAAAATAAAAATTACAAATCGGTCAGGTCTAGACCACAACCTTACGAATTGATTTGGTTTGATTTTCTCAATAAATGGTTCCTAATTATTAAAATAAGTAAATCGTACTTGACAGTTCAGTTTGTGATTTTTTAGTCAAAAATGGTTGAGAGCACTAAAAGTGCTACTCAAATAGCACCACTACCTATGCTCTTTCTTTTAGCATTCTCAATGCATTAATGTTATTAGTGATTTTTTTTTAGTGGTATGAATCATTGTTGTTTTATAATTATGGTCCTGATTTGAAATGGAACTGATTTGTTTAAATACGCACACATGTATAAATATGTATATGATTTGTTATTTATCTAAAACACTCATAAATTGGATTTTTTCAATTATTTTTTCTGAATCATATTTTTTACCTTTTTTTTTCTAATTCTAAGACACAAGTGAGTGGATTTGGTATGTATTTATGATTGTGGGCTCATTGCTTTGAGCCTAAAGTTGAGAAGAAAAAAAAAAGAAATGAGATTATGTATAACATTGCTCATTTATTATTCCATTTAGGGAAATTCAATTGTCTTCACTTGCCAAAAATACTAAAAAGAAAAATTCAATTACATTCAGCCTATATATTTTATGTGTATTTCATTGCGCGCAAATATGCAATGAACAAGTCATTTCGTTTCGTATTACAAAAAAAAGCGGCATCAAATTCAACTTCCCATTTAAATATTCCGTCTCATAGCAGGATTTGAACGACGAATAGAGTGAATGAATGGGAGATACTTAGCTGGAATTAATGAAGGTTGGTTTAGGAATGCTTGCCACTTTGGCTTGCTGTAAAGTTGCTTGGCTTTGTCTAAGGCGGTTTGATTGTTTGGATTGGATATAAAGATTTTAAGAAGATATGTAATACTTAAAGATAAAGATGACATATAATATATTATAAGATATGAGATGAATTATATATACTGTACAGTCACTTATACTATATTTGGTTAAGATAGGATATAAGAAGGAAGTGATTATTTTTAACTTTTAGATTAAAGATGAGTTAAATCCGATAGTGGAGATATACATTACGATCCTTTTGCATCATATACTATCTGAACTCTCTATATCCAAAGCAACCAAACATGGGATATAAGGAGGGGAAAAAAAAAAACATGTAAACCTCATCTCATATTATATCCGGTCTCACACCTATATTTAACTTTTATATCCGGTAAACAAACATGTCCGGATATAAAATGAAGAATATAATATGCCTTGGGATTTACTCAGTATATGCAATGAATAGGATATATGGATTGGATAACATATCCCATGCTCATGTTTGTTGAGTTCATGATATAATACTGAATATTTCTTATCCATGTTTGTTTTACAAAAAAATTATGGGATATAAGCAAGTAACATACATTAATGTCTATTTTGTCTCTATGCCCATCAATATGCATTATATATGTATGTCCATCTAATCATTTGCCAATATACATATGTATATTAAATAAAAAAATAATCAATTAAGTAATAACATAATCAAAAAATTAAAAAATAATATAAATTTGTTTAAAATATATAAGAAAAATAATTTAGAATCAATTAAGTTTTAACATTTTTAAAATTATTTTCCTAAATTTAATTGTGTATTCTAAATTCTTACAAATAAAAAATACATATTATAGTTTAATTGGAAAATTCAAAAATAAAATAAAATGCATATAATAGTTTATTTGGCCCACTTATTTATTTAAATCTTAAATTGGTAAATACTTTTTGAATTAGAACTTTGAAAATTCAAAATCTTTTAAATCAATATAATTATAAATATTTTTTTATATTTAAAATTAAAAAAATTAAATTAAAACTTTGAATCTCAAAAAGGAAACAACATTTTTGTTTATAAACATTGTTTACGTAAAAATTTAGCTGTAAAAATTTAAAAATAAAATTCATGAACATAATTTTTTTGGTCATATACAATCGGATTTTTAATATACACAATCAAATTTATGTAAAGTTCGTATATACACATAATCAAATTTTCCATTGCAAAATGGTAAAATTATACTTTTAATTCTTATCCCATTTGATGGGCGGTGGTGCTACATGCACCAATTAACATACACACTAGTGTACCAACTTGTGTTATGTCATTATTACTGACCCCATCTATTATACAAATTACAAATATCCAAAACCTCTAAAATTATGCCACCTCATCTGTTAGTATACTAGTTGATATATCAAATGGTACATTTAATATTATTCTCTTATGAGATATGATATGATAGTGGAGAATTGGTAAACATCCACCCATTTTGAGGATGAACAATCTAATTATATATTATATTCTCCTCTAAAAAATATTACAAACACAGGATATATGGAGGCTTCCCTCTAGTCTCAGATCGGATTAGAGGGTACTGTTGGGCCCGTGGTGGGTCCTATTTTGATAATCTGAACCGTTCAATATGTAGAACTCATCAAGTATTATATGCTTGTAAAAAATCACATTGATCGGATATCGATAGCTACGTTATTAAATCAGTTTTATATTAAAAAAATGGATGGTGAAAAAATAAATGGTTGACAGAAAACTGATCCGATGAGATAACTATTGATATCCGATTAATCTTATAGCGATCCCGGTTTCCCTTTCCTTGAATCGTTGTATTCGGACTTAGGTTCTGTGGAGTTGGTCGTTGTATATATCTTGTTTACATCCTTTACTCCTTGTATTCGAGTCTTGGGTTGTGTTGGGCAGGTTTGAAACAGGTTGGTTGGACTTAGAAACCAAGAGTAGTTGCCCAGATTTTGGCCTTCACGCTCGAGCGGAGTTTTTGACGCTCGAGCAGGCCCTTCGTTATTGTTTGTCCGCTCGACCGGGAGTTTCGGCGCTCGAGCGTATTTCCCCATCTTCCAATATCTCCTCTGCAGTGTTGTACGCTCAAGCGGGGGTTTTGACGCTCGAGCGGGAGGCTTGACGCTCGAGCGGAGACCTGGTTCAGTAAAAAGTTCTGGAAGTGTGTATCCGCCGCTCGAGCGGGATTGTTGACGCTCGAGCGGGGGTCTGTGAGTGGCGCTCGAGCGGGGGTTTCCACGCTCGAGCGGGGCGACTGGTATAAGGTTCCGAGATTCAGCTTTTTGGCTTACTTTTTCACACCCGTTTCTCTCTCTTACTTTTCCAAAAAGCCATTTGAGAGCTCCTCTCTCTAAAACCATAACTTCTCTCTAAGTATTGATCTAGCTAGGGTGTTTTCCTCACCTTTGGTCTTTACAAAAGTTGGGTTGATCATCGAGGGCTTTCCTTTGATTCGAAAATTTCGAGTTTTGGAGCACGTTGAGTTCCGTCATCTTCTTCCCTTGAGCTCCGAATTTGAGGTAGGGATTCCTACTCACTCTTATGGTCTTTGACATAGATTTTTGGTTGTTTTGATAAAATGTTGATGTTGGATAATTTTGGGACTTGGGGTTTCAAAATGACAAAAGAGGGTTTTATTATTTTGATTCTAAAATGAGTATTTGGGTTTCAAAATAGTGGTATGGTTGTTGGTTGATGAAATATGGACCATTGGGTTATTATGGAAAAAATGGGAGAGAATGCCCAAATTTGTATATAAATTAATTGGTACAATTAATTTGGGAAAGTTATGGATTCATGAAATTGAGTTGTAAATAATGAAATTGGCTCATTATGTGATGAAATGGTGAAGTTGGATTTATTAATCGCTCACTCTTGAAAACATTGATATTTTATCTGTTGAAGCTTTTATTATCTGTTTAGAAATAATTGCTTGGGCTACTGGTGGAGGGTAGTTTTGATTGTTGTAGACAATGCATGATGATTAGGCAAACTAAAACTAATCAATTGGTTTTGTCATAGAGTATGACGGTTGATAGAATACATTAACGTTATGTATTGATTGATTATGTATATGACCTATGTGTATATACATTGTGTGTGTGGGAGGAGATAGGGGATGTACTCCACGGTTTAAGGGAAGATAGGGGATGGACCTCTAAACTGGATGTTGTTTGGGAGGAGATAGGGGATGGACTCCACTGATACAGCTCATATGCTTGTCAGATAATGTGATGATACAACTCATATGCTTATTTATGGAAGTGTTGATACAGCTCATATGCTTATCTTTGGAAGTGTTGATATAGCTAATATGCTTATCTGTTGAAATGTGGATACAGCTTGTATGCTTATCTGTTGAGATGTTGATACAACTAATATGTTTATCTATTGTAAAACGGGAAATGTTTAATATGAGTCACTGTCTCATACAAGTGGGTGGCCAGGTTCTGAGCCGCTGGTGTAAGTTGTGAAATTGATATGGTATGAAATATGAAATGAAATACGAACATAGGGGTCATGAAATGGAAATGGATTATGAACTGATTGGTGGAAATTGGACACTTATCAACTGTTAATATCTTAGTTATTGCTCATATTGTGTTTAGCATATCTCTACTGGGCGTTGGCTCACCCTATATGGGACATTATTTTCAGGTTCAGGTAGCATGCCACCTCCAAGGACATAGCTTGGATGATGATGAGAGCTGAAGGCTCTTTTGTTTATTTGTTTGTATTACATGTATATCAAGCCAAGGGCTTCTTTTGTATAGAGTTAGTACTCTTCTTTTGTGTAACCAAGTGTTGACTTGGAAAGCTGTAAGCCCGTAGGGCATTTGCTTTTGTTGTTAACATGTAATATGGTTGTAAGAACTACTCTGATGAATAGAAATGGTTAAATTCTTTTGTATCAATGCATGTCTAAAGTGATGGATTTATGTATTATTTTGGGGGCGTGACAAATCTAATTTTTTACAGGCATATAATACTTGACAAATTGTACACATTGACAGTTCGGATTATCAAAAGGGACCTAAGGTGGGCTCGTACAAACCCAACAGCACCCTTTAGTCCGATCTGAGACTTGAGGGAAACCAGGCCCATATGGACCCATAGTATATAATCTCCAATCTCACCTTCTATGTCCAAGAATCAAGCAGAGCCTAAGTTTCTTGAGAGGATTGAGAAGATGCAGAAAAGCGCAATGCCAGTCGAAGAAGATTCACAACCATCGCTGCCGAACCTCCCAAGGAAATCATCAACCCTAATTGATTGGGATGAAGGAAGGTGGAAAAGGCGCGATTGTTAAAAGATGAGGAATAGAGAAAATGAAGAATGTGACAATCCGTTACTACCACCAATAACGACGACGATGATGATGATGATGATGAAGAATCGACGATGATGATGACTTTGTGCATGTATATGGAGAAACTTAGACCCGATCAAGCCGACAATATCAAATTTTTTTTCCATTGATATCGATACTAGTTGAGTTCAATATCGAGATCGCTCACCAATCACAATCAATCACCTAACAGTTTTCAATCCTCTAACCAATCGTTCACTCCGTTTTGCGTCAATCGCCTCCTAACTGTTTCTATTTGGTGAGACTACAACAGAGGATTCAAGAGCCGTCCTCATGTCCCAACTCTCCCGCCGCCGCACCACCACCAGAAGAAGCGACGACTGGCACGCTGGTCCAAGGCTGAAAGTACCAAAGCCTAATCCCCTAGTGGTAACCGTTGATGGAAAGATATATGCCCAAGCTGGGGTTGTTGATCTCGAAAAGTATAAAAGCAAATTTGGGAATCGAGATCTAGAACCAGTTTTTGAGTACTTATTGAATGTATAATTGTTGTTGATAATCTTAGATATTAGTAACTATAAAAGCAAAATTTGGGAATTGGGAAGAAATTTTTTTTTGGTTTTTTTTTGGGGGGGCTAAAATAGTATTAAAAAAAAATCTAAAATAGTCAATAAGATATAATTTCACATTAAATCCATAATCATTTTTTTCCCTAAAAAATATCATATTCAATTAAAAAAAAAAATTGATTATCTTCTCAAACACAACTATTTTAGCCTATTAAAATAGCTAAAAACTAAAATAATCAACTTTCCAAACACCCACGAAATGTATGATTGTTGTTGATAATCTTAGATATTGCTATTGGGGTTCTTGGTTTCATTCCGCTAATGTCGTTGATAGTAAGTTGTTTCGGTGCACATTGTGTTGGACAATCTTCACTGTATTTAAATAAATAAATTTTGTTTGTGTACTAAACTACAAACAAAATACAAAAGAAAAATAGGAAAGGAAAGAGAATGTTTGATTACAAAAATCAAACCAATAAATAAAAATAAATAAATAAAAACATATTTTCTTTTGTTACAAAAAACAAAATCAAAATTTGATTTAAATAAATAAAAATAAATTAACAACTTACTTGATTAATTTTTTGAACAATATTCTGATCAAGTCCAGTGTTAGGCACTGTGCCCTTAAGATAAATTTGTCCTCTCCACGGTGCTTTCAGATATGCGGACGACTATCTCCCAGGATAAAATGATCAATCAACGAATAAATGCAGCACTACAGAAGAAGAGAACCTATGTATAGATCCTCACCAAGCTCAACCCTCCTCCCTACTATTAAACTAGCTTGACAACTTGCACAAAAATTAGAACATAGATATGTAAAAGATTTATGAGCTCACATCACTTAACCCTCATATATAAGCTCACCATGCACTCAAACCTCAATGCTCACCACACTCCACTCTCAAAGACATCTGTAGACCGCCCCCGAGAGAACTCCCGATCTCCGCGCTGGCGAGGGCGCAAATTCATTTGTTTCTCAAGCTACTACAGTTCAGACTCAATGTCACGGTTCTGAATCTAATCTTACAATGTGTGATGTAAGACCGATAAATCACCAAAGAGTCCAAATTCGGCAAATCGTTTTGGAAAAATGATTTTTAAAAAGAAGTGTCAAATATGGACTGCTTTGCCAGATATAGAGTCGCCACCTAAATATTTTATTTTAGGAAAATTTAGGAAACCCTAACTCATGCCTAAGGCCATGTATCCGTCATCACCAAAGTTGCCTCAGCTCGGGAACTTGGGTACGAGAGGGAAAGGTCATGCAATGAGCACCCCCGCTCGCCCGATCAAAGATCAGCCTATACTAAGCATGATATTTTGTTTTTGAAAACACATGTGTTCTTATTCCGGTTATTAACCTAGAATTACTATGTGATGCGCGCAGCATACAAGTATAGACTAGATCGCCTAATTTGGAACAAAACATTGCATGTTCGTTTGTCAAAATGATTTGAATTTTGCTACTCGCAAGTAGACTAAGACGCGAATTTCAATGAATTGTTCCAATTCAAGTAATCCAACCTTCACCCACAGGCATCCAAACAGTTTAGCACTTAAGCAAATAGCCTCATGGCAAGCATGCTAACATGGTAACATACACATCTCATGCAGTATGCTAAAGCATAAACACTCACAGTGTACTCCGAGCCAAAATAGAGAATTAGTTAGAAATCATGCATGATCCTAGTTCATGTTAAGATGGCTAATGCAACACATGCAAAAGTGCAGCTAGAATAGGCTCGGCTATTCTAAGATGTCATGTGAAATGCAACTTGATAACATGTATTCAAATTAGTATTGAAATACAATGCAGTTAGTATGATACGCCGAGCCCGGTGCATGCAAAACAGATGAATGGATGCACGCATGCAAAGCATAAGGATGCTAATCAAAACATGCCCTAAAACTAACCATCGTAAGTGGTTAAGTAAAAGGGAGAAAGAAATAGCGGTTAGAAGACATGCGTCACACACAGGTACGCTTATTACAACAATTGGCCCTCTCGACGAAGGGTCTGAATAAGAAGCTAACTAGCTAATCTAAGCTAATTAAACTAATTATTACAAAACAAAACTAATTAACTAGCAAGCTAACTAATTAAGCTATTACAACGCAAATCGAATAGTTAAACACATTAACTATTTAAAGTACAAAACCAAAGCACAAACTAGCTAAGCAAATTAGCTAAGTAAAACAAAACAAGAGCTTCAGAGGGAGAAGAGTGCATGCATGCCCGGTCGCCTCGTTCGGAAATCCAACGCGATGCCCTAACTTGCCTCTGTTTCCAATTGTTCTCAGAACACTGCACCAAGCTCCACAAAACATCAAACTCACCTTGGGGACCTGTTGGAGGGCTGCCGACCAGTTGTTAAGAAGGGAGACCACCTGCCGACCACTTTTCTTTGTTGAAAACCAGGAAAAGTGGTCAGCCAGCTAGGTTTACTGGTCCGCCGACCAGTTGTTGCTGCCAGACTCCACTTTGCTGCAATAGAGAGCAACAAAGGGCATGGCAATGTATTTGCAAGATATGTGTGCACAACCACCCTCCCTATTATGTCATGAGCTCAAGGGAGTATGGTTCTCGACCGTCGGGCCACCAATCACGCATCTCGATGCATGATCGCCGAGAAGCCAAATTGCACAATTCCATATGAAATGAATGCACACATAAACATATAAAGCCTAGAACTCTATCAGGTATGATCAAGAGGGTCGGCGAACGAGAATTGAGGCACGTTTCATCACTTCAAGTATGAAACGTCCCTCGTTTCTCGTGTTTCGATTAACACTTAATCCAAACAAATGCAATGCAACTCAAGCATGCAAACATGCAACTCAAGCATGCAAACATGCAATGCAACTCAAGTATGCAAACATGCAATACAATAGAACAAGTATGCAAACAACATGCGAGGGACAAGTATGCAACAACATGCAAGGGAATATGATCAAACTACCAATGCTAAGGGCATGCATTCTCAGTGCAAAGCAACAACTTGGCATACACAATGCGAATAACAACATAGCATACACAATGCAATGTAAGATGTCATACTCAATGCAATGAACAATATGGCATACTCAATGCAATATAACATAGGCATGCACAATGCGAACAACATGAAAACCAACATGCTCAATGGACTTTAACCAAAATGGACAGACCTCAGCCATGCCCAAATCAGTGGCCATAACACCAAAACAAAGGCACAAAATGCAAGGCATGTATGCATATGCATTAGCCTATTAACTAGGCCTAAGAGCACAACTCTCAAGAGTTCTCAAGAAGTGATAAACATGGAAGTGTGACAACACTAAAGGCTCTGAAATCAAGTCTGAAATGATGCCAAATCATTCAAACAACACAAGTAAAGCATGCAAGAGGGCCAAAGGCATAAAGCCATTAAAGGGACTACACAAAGGGGCATGCAATACATGGCACAAATGATTGAACCAATCATGGACAGAGCTCAAATAGGTCTAAACAAAGACCAAAATATGCTGAGATGGGGGCCCAAAGGTCTAGGCATGCAAGCATACACACTAGGCCATAAACAAGGCAACAATGGATAACACTCAAAGGCACTTAAAGAGTGAATGAAGTGGGAACATGGCAATGCTACATGCTCTAAAATGTCATGGGAAATGATGCCAAATCATGTACACAACACAAATGAAGCATGCTATGGTACCCAAAGCTTGAAGCTAGCATAGGCATTTCTACTACAACTATGCAAAACATGAAGCATATGGCCAAGGCAACCCAAAACAGTCCTAGAACATGTCAAAATGATACTAAACATGCATGAAAGGAAGCCAAAACAAGCTAGCATGGTAAGCATGAAACATGAAATATGCAAGGCAAATAAGGTGGATTACACTATATCTACCAAGACCAAAGATGAGATGACTTAACGAACAAAAATCAGAGTTATATCATGGCAAAATAATCCCCAAAACACATTGAAATGATAGCTCGCAAGCTTAGGCATGAAGGCATACACAATGACTCATGTTAAGGCATAAAGGGCAAACCCTCCAACGCATTGAATAAGTGAAAGATGCAAGTGTATGACCACACTAGATGGACTAAAATCACATTTCAAATGCTGCCAAATCATTCAAATAGGCCAAGGTATGCATGCTAGTGGACTTGATACACAAAGCTAACAAACTAGAATGCATTATAGCTATACAAAGCATGGCATGCATGGCCAAAACAACACAAATCAGAGCTAGACCATGCTAAAACATGGTCAAAAGCTTCTAGGAGTTAAGCCAAAATCATACTAGAATGACATGTTAAAGCATGAGACACATTAGGTTCATTCATGGAATTGCACTACAAGTGCATGAAGCATGCAAAGGCCAACCAAACCAAATCTTAATAGAGGTATGACATGGCAAAACATCACCAAAAACATGCTGAAATGGAGTCAACATAAGCTAGAAAGACATGCTACTTCATGAAGCATACAAGACTAGTTTATGAAATTTACACTACAAGTGTATTAAGCATGCAAGAGGTGATCAAGACAACCCAAAACAGTGGCATGCCATCCCAAAATAACCCCAAAAACATGCTAAGAATAAGCCAACACAAGCTTAATAAACGTGCTCAAACATGAGGCATATGAAGCAAGTATTCAAAACACAAGGAGAGGGGATGACCCTCTCCTATTTGGGACCCCGAAACCACTTTTCCACCACTGAAAATCCTTTAGATTTCGGTGGTAAAAAGGTCATGCAAAGGCTAGAAAAAGAGCCAAAAGGGATGGCTCAAAACAAGGCCTAACAAGGACTGAAAAAAAAAAGTGACCTTAAACAAAAAAGTGACCTTAAACAAACATTTTAAGGACTAAAAAATAGAAATTTTTGTAGTATAAAGTTAAGCTTAAAATAGCATGCAAATAGGGCTAAAAGATTAAGCAAAAATGGGGGTTTAAAAGGTTAAAAGCTCACCCTTGAAGACTAAGCTACAACTCCACCAACTTCTTTGAGCTCAAACAGTCCAAGAACTCCAAAACCAACCTCAAAGGGCCTCAGCTCCAAGAGTATGGTGTTTAAGTGTGTGTTTGTGTGTTAAAGTGTGAAGAATATGGACTTTTGAACATAAAAATGAAGAACAAGAGCAACATAGATACAAGGGTGTATGTATAACTCTCAAGGCAATTTTTCTGAACCTAGAGGAGGGAGGATGAGGTTCTCACTTATAGAGAACCAAGGCTGAAGCTTCTTGAGGAAGCTAAGTGTCACGCCCCCAAACCGCCCCTAGTAGTTTGCTGCCGTGATGGCCAGTAATCCGAGATTACCGAAGGCCGACTTACAAAATCACACACAATCAGAGTATAAAATATGGGGCTTACAAGTGCGGAAGTAATATATATACATATACAGAATCTAATTAGTCCATGAGAGCCGTGCTTAAGTCCAATGAAATGACATACATTTTTACAAGTCTTACAACTTAAATACAATAAGGAAATGAGATACAAAACACATCTTGACCAAAAGGCTTCTCAAGCCGACATATACAAGTACACATGAAATATAGACTAAGAAGCATAATCTTCAAGATGGTACAAAATGCTAATCCAAAACACGTCGGCAATGCACCCAAAAACACATCGGCTACACGTCTAGGCCTCATTGCCTTCTTGCTCATCACCTACATATATATAGAGAGGGTGAGCTTGGATACTCAGTGAATGATATTAGAAATAAAGGTTTTGCATGATTGATATCCAAGATTTCTTCCAAAACAATACATAGCATACTTTACAATCAAGAGGGAAATCAAGTTCATTGCCGGCCTTTCAAGTCCTTTGGATGTTATTACATCTACTTAATACAAGAGGGTGATGACAATTCCAAGACAACGAGTGCAGTTGCATTATAAGTCCCCTGCAGCTAAGGACTTTCAAGACAAGAGTGCAGTTGCATTATAGTCCCCTGCAGCTAAGGACTTTCAAGACAAGAGTGCAGTTGCATTATAGTCCCCTGCAGCTAAGGACTTTCAAGACAAGAGTGCAGTTGCATTATAAGTCCCCTGCAGCTAAGGACTTTCAAGACAAGAGTGCAGTTGCATTATAGTCCCCTGCAACTAAGGACTTTCAAGACAAGAGTGCAGTTGCATTATAGTCCCCTGCAGCTAAGGACTTTCAAGACAAGAGTGCAGTTGCATTATAGTCCCCTGGCAACTAAGGACTTTCAAGAAATGTCACCAAAACAAGATAGTGTTTATATATACAAGTAGGATAGTCATTCATGCTAGATCAAGTACTTTTTAAAACAAGGCAAGACGAGATTTATGAAAGCAAGTGTAACATAGCTTTATTAAAAATACCACTCACTTAGTTTCTTCAAACGTCGGGGTCGAGACAAGCCCAAGTCCTACAAACACAGGGCAAAGCCTATTGAATGCACTTTCAACAAGTTTCGTATGTACACAATTGATTTCGGAAACATGCTGGGCACCAACCAGGTCTAGGCCGAGGTTCCACACCTCCTCGCCGAGGTGTGTTCCCGAGGGCCACATGCAAGGAAAAGAGGTCGGGAAACTCTGGGTTTCCCTTTGCTGATGAACATGAAAAACATGAGTGTGAAAACATGAAAAATATGAATGCTCAATCATAATCTGTCATCACAAATCTAGGATTTTTGTGCTATGAGTTTGAAAACATGGACCTGGGTACCCGTACTTGGAATTCTTGCGGAAATAAACACAAAAACATGATTCTTTATGCAAGCTTTCGGATCAAAACAAGACTTTCTTGAAAGCACACAGCAACCTGTAGAGGCATACTGATATATGCATTCCTGTAGAGGCATACTCTAAAAGCACATAGCAACCAAATGGGAGCCAAAACACCCCTATGTTGGGGTAGGGTTTCCCTGTCCTATCTTGTCAGGAGCTAGGGTTTCACTACGCACACAGCGGTTTCAAACAACCTACAATTGGGTAAGCAACTTGTCCTCGTTTGGAATGGTCACTATGGATTCCGATATACACTAGGTTGAATGGTCAAAAAGGGTGCCTCGGCAACAACCGAGGTTTGTGATCCCGTCGTGGAAGAGCCCGCAACCGGTCAGCCTTATGGCACGTTTCTCAAAGCAAGCCTCCGGCAAACCGTTTAGGAATAGCATACTGCAAACACGGTGTCCTAGGCGTACCAATGCAAATGCAATGCAAAGAAACACGTAAGTGTTAACAAAACAAGATATCATGAGTTCGAGTCAAGTTCTCTAACTCCCCAGCAGAGTCGCCAGAAACTGTAGACCACCCCCGAGAGAACTCCCGATCTCCGCGCCGGCGAGGGCGCGAATTCGTTTGTTTCTCTAGCTATTACAGTTCGAACTCAATGTCACGGTTTTGAATCTAATCTTACAATGTGCGATATAAGACCGATAAATCACCAAAGAGTCCAAATCCGGTAAATCGTTTTGGAAAACTGATTTTTATAAAGAAGTGCCAAACATGGACTGCTTTGCCAGATACAGAGTCGCCACCTAAATAATTTACTTTGGGGGAATTTAGGAAACCCTGACTCGTGCCTAAGGCCACGTGTCCATCATTACCAAAGTTGCCTCGGCTTGGGAACTTGGGTACGAGAGGGGAAGGTCATGCAATAAGCACCCTCGCTCGCCCGATCAAAAGATCTGCCTTTACTAACATGATATTTTGTTTTTGAAAACACATGTGTTCTTATTCCGGTTATTAACCTAGAATTACTGTGTGATGCGCACAGCAAAGAAGTAAAAAAGAAGTTGAATAGAAATAAAAATGGAAGTTGTAGAAAATTAAAACTGGAAATTCATTCAAGAAACCACTTATACCTTAACGATGTATTTGGAAATTAAATACAAAAGGAAGTTGTATAGAAAAGAAACTTGAAGTAAAAAAGAAGTTGAATAGAAATAAAAATGGAAGTTGTAGAAAATTAAAACTGGAAATTCATTCAAGAAACCACTTATACCTTAACGATGTATTTGGAAATTAAATACAAAAGGAAGTTGTATAGAAAAGAAACTTGAAGTAAAAAAGAAGTTGAATAGAAATAAAAATGGAAGTTGTAGAAAATTAAAACTGGAAATTCATTCAAGAAACCACTTATACCTTAACGATGTATTTGGAAATTAAATACAAAAGGAAGTTGTATAGAAAAGAAACTTGAAGTAAAAAAGAAGTTGAATAGAAATAAAAATGGAAGTTGTAGAAAATTAAAACTGGAAATTCATTCAAGAAACCACTTATACCTTAACGATGTATTTGGAAATTAAATACAAAAGGAAGTTGTATAGAAAAGAAACTTGAAGTAAAAAAGAAGTTGAATAGAAATAAAAATGGAAGTTGTAGAAAATTAAAACTGGAAATTCATTCAAGAAACCACTTATACCTTAACGATGTATTTGGAAATTAAATACAAAAGGAAGTTGTATAGAAAAGAAACTTGAAGTAAAAAAGAAGTTGAATAGAAATAAAAATGGAAGTTGTAGAAAATTAAAACTGGAAATTCATTCAAGAAACCACTTATACCTTAACGATGTATTTGGAAATTAAATACAAAAGGAAGTTGTATAGAAAAGAAACTTGAAGTAAAAAAGAAGTTGAATAGAAATAAAAATGGAAGTTGTAGAAAATTAAAACTGGAAATTCATTCAAGAAACCACTTATACCTTAACGATGTATTTGGAAATTAAATACAAAAGGAAGTTGTATAGAAAAGAAACTTGAAGTAAAAAAGAAGTTGAATAGAAATAAAAATGGAAGTTGTAGAAAATTAAAACTGGAAATTCATTCAAGAAACCACTTATACCTTAACGATGTATTTGGAAATTAAATACAAAAGGAAGTTGTATAGAAAAGAAACTTGAAGTAAAAAAGAAGTTGAATAGAAATAAAAATGGAAGTTGTAGAAAATTAAAACTGGAAATTCATTCAAGAAACCACTTATACCTTAACGATGTATTTGGAAATTAAATACAAAAGGAAGTTGTATAGAAAAGAAACTTGAAGTAAAAAAGAAGTTGAATAGAAATAAAAATGGAAGTTGTAGAAAATTAAAACTGGAAATTCATTCAAGAAACCACTTATACCTTAACGATGTATTTGGAAATTAAATACAAAAGGAAGTTGTATAGAAAAGAAACTTGAAGTAAAAAAGAAGTTGAATAGAAATAAAAATGGAAGTTGTAGAAAATTAAAACTGGAAATTCATTCAAGAAACCACTTATACCTTAACGATGTATTTGGAAATTAAATACAAAAGGAAGTTGTATAGAAAAGAAACTTGAAGTAAAAAAGAAGTTGAATAGAAATAAAAATGGAAGTTGTAGAAAATTAAAACTGGAAATTCATTCAAGAAACCACTTATACCTTAACGATGTATTTGGAAATTAAATACAAAAGGAAGTTGTATAGAAAAGAAACTTGAAGTAAAAAAGAAGTTGAATAGAAATAAAAATGGAAGTTGTAGAAAATTAAAACTGGAAATTCATTCAAGAAACCACTTATACCTTAACGATGTATTTGGAAATTAAATACAAAAGGAAGTTGTATAGAAAAGAAACTTGAAGTAAAAAAGAAGTTGAATAGAAATAAAAATGGAAGTTGTAGAAAATTAAAACTGGAAATTCATTCAAGAAACCACTTATACCTTAACGATGTATTTGGAAATTAAATACAAAAGGAAGTTGTATAGAAAAGAAACTTGAAGTAAAAAAGAAGTTGAATAGAAATAAAAATGGAAGTTGTAGAAAATTAAAACTGGAAATTCATTCAAGAAACCACTTATACCTTAACGATGTATTTGGAAATTAAATACAAAAGGAAGTTGTATAGAAAAGAAACTTGAAGTAAAAAAGAAGTTGAATAGAAATAAAAATGGAAGTTGTAGAAAATTAAAACTGGAAATTCATTCAAGAAACCACTTATACCTTAACGATGTATTTGGAAATTAAATACAAAAGGAAGTTGTATAGAAAAGAAACTTGAAGTAAAAAAGAAGTTGAATAGAAATAAAAATGGAAGTTGTAGAAAATTAAAACTGGAAATTCATTCAAGAAACCACTTATACCTTAACGATGTATTTGGAAATTAAATACAAAAGGAAGTTGTATAGAAAAGAAACTTGAAGTAAAAAAGAAGTTGAATAGAAATAAAAATGGAAGTTGTAGAAAATTAAAACTGGAAATTCATTCAAGAAACCACTTATACCTTAACGATGTATTTGGAAATTAAATACAAAAGGAAGTTGTATAGAAAAGAAACTTGAAGTAAAAAAGAAGTTGAATAGAAATAAAAATGGAAGTTGTAGAAAATTAAAACTGGAAATTCATTCAAGAAACCACTTATACCTTAACGATGTATTTGGAAATTAAATACAAAAGGAAGTTGTATAGAAAAGAAACTTGAAGTAAAAAAGAAGTTGAATAGAAATAAAAATGGAAGTTGTAGAAAATTAAAACTGGAAATTCATTCAAGAAACCACTTATACCTTAACGATGTATTTGGAAATTAAATACAAAAGGAAGTTGTATAGAAAAGAAACTTGAAGTAAAAAAGAAGTTGAATAGAAATAAAAATGGAAGTTGTAGAAAATTAAAACTGGAAATTCATTCAAGAAACCACTTATACCTTAACGATGTATTTGGAAATTAAATACAAAAGGAAGTTGTATAGAAAAGAAACTTGAAGTAAAAAAGAAGTTGAATAGAAATAAAAATGGAAGTTGTAGAAAATTAAAACTGGAAATTCATTCAAGAAACCACTTATACCTTAACGATGTATTTGGAAATTAAATACAAAAGGAAGTTGTATAGAAAAGAAACTTGAAGTAAAAAAGAAGTTGAATAGAAATAAAAATGGAAGTTGTAGAAAATTAAAACTGGAAATTCATTCAAGAAACCACTTATACCTTAACGATGTATTTGGAAATTAAATAAAAAAGGATGTTGAATAAAAAAATGACTTGAATAAAAATGGAAGTCGAATAAAAATAAAAATGGAAGTTGCAGAAAATTAAAAATGGAAGTTTATTCAAGAAACAACTATACCTTAATAATATATTTGGAAATTAAGTAAAAAAGGAAGCTTAATCGAAAAGTAAATTAAATAGAAACGGAAGTTGAATAAAAATAAAAATGGATGTTGCAGAAAATTAAAAATGGAAGTTCAATCCAGTAACCAGTATACCTTAACGATCTATTTGGAAATTAAATAAAAAAGGAAGTTGAGTAGAAAAGAAACTTGAAAAAAATAAAAGTTGAATAGAAATTAAAATGGAAGTAGCAGAAAATTAAAATTGGATGTTCATTCAAGAAACCACTATACATTAACGATCTATTTGGAAATTAAAATAAAAAATTAAGTTTAATAGAAAAGTAAATTGAATAAAAATGGAAGTTGAATAAAAATAAAAATTGAAGTTGCAGAAAATTAAAAATGGAAGTTCAATCCAGAAACCACTATACCTTAACCATCTATTTGGAAATTAAATAAAAGAGGAAGTTCAGTAGAAAAGAAACCAGAACCAAAAAGAAAGTTAAGTAAAAATAAAAATGGAAGTTGCAGAAAATTAAAAATCGAAGTTCATTAAAGAAACCACTATACCTTAACGATCTATTATGAAATGAAATAAAAAAGGAAGTTGAATAGAAAAATAACTTGAATAAAAATGGAAGTTGCAGAAAGTTAAAAATGGAAGTTCATTCAAGAAACGACTATACCTTAACGATATATTTAGAAATTAAATAAAAAAGGAAGTGTAATAGAAAAGTAAATTGAATAAAAATGGAAGTTGAATAAAAATAAAAATGAAAGTTGTAGAAAATTGAAAATGGAAGTTCAATCCAAAAACCACTATTATACCTTAACGATCTATTTGGAATTTAAATAAAAAAGGAAGTTGAGTAGAAAAGAAACTTGAATGAAAAAGGAAGTTAAATAAAAATAAAAATGGAAGTTGCAGAAAATTAAAAATGGAAGTTCATTCAAGAAACCACTATACCTTAACGATCTATTTGGAAATTAAATAAAAAAGGAAGTTGAATATAAAAATGACTTGAATAAAAATGGAAGTCGAATAAAAATAAAAATTGAAATTGCATAAAATTAAAAATAGAAGTTCATTCAAGAAACCACTATACCTTAACGATCTATTTGGGAATTAAATAAAAAATGAAGTTTAACAGAAAAGTAAAATGAATAAAAATGGAAGTTGAATAAAAATAAAAATGAATGTTGCATAAGATTAAAAATGTAAGTTTAATCCAGAAACCACTGTACCTTAACAATCTATTTGTAAATTAAATAAAAAAGTAAGTTGAATCAAAACAAGCTTGAAGAAAAAAAGAAGTTAAATAGAAATAAAAATGGGAGTTGCTGAAAATTTAAATTGGAAGTTCATTCAAGAAACCACTATACCTTAATGATTTGTTTGGAAATCAAATAAAAAAAGGAAGTTGAATAAAAAAATGACTTGAATAAAAATGGAAGTCGAATAAAAATAAAAATGGAAGTTGCAGAAAATTTAAAATGGAAGCTCATTCAAGAAACTACTATACCTTAAACGATCTATTTGGAAATTAAATAAAAAAGGAAGTGGAATAGAAAAGAAACTTGAAAAAAAAAAGAAGTTGAATAGAAATAAAAATGGAAGTTGCAGAAAATTAAAATTAGACTTTCATTGAAGAAACAGCTATACCTTAACGATCTATTTGGAAATTAAATAAAAAAGGAAGTGGAATAGAAAAGAAACTTGAATAAAAAAGGAAGTTAAATGAAAATAAAAATGGAAGTTCCATAAAATTAAAAATGGAAGTTCAAGAAAATTAAAATTAGACTTTCATTGAAGAAACAACTATACCTTAACGATCTATTTGGAAATTAAATAAAAAAGGAAGTTGAGTAGAAAAGAAACTTGAATAAAAAAGGAAGTTAAATGAAAATAAAAATGGAAGTTCCATAAAATTAAAAATGGAAGTTCATTAAAGAAACCACTATATCTTAACGATCTATTTGGAAATTAAACAAAAAAGGAAGTTCAGTAGAAAAGAAACCAGAACAAAAAAGAAAGTTAAATAAAAATAAAAATGGAAGTTGCAAAAAATTAAAAATCGAAGTTCATTAAAGAAGCCATTATGGAAGTTGAATAGAAATAAAAATGGAAGTTGCAGAAAATTAAAATTGGACTTTCATTGAGGAAACAACTTTACCTTAACGATCAATTTGCAAATTAAATAAAAAAGGAAGTTGAATAGAAAAATAACTTGAATAAAAATGGAATCTGAATAAAAATAAAAATGGAAGTTCCATAAAATTAAAAATGGAAGTTCAATCCAGAAATCACTATACCTTAATGATCTATTTGGAAATTAAATAAAAAAGAAGTTGAATAGAAAAATAACTTGTATAAAAATGGAAGCTAAATAAAAATAAAAAAGGAAGTTCCATAAAATTAAAAATGGAAGTTCATTAAAGAAACCACTATACCTTAACGATTTATTTGGAAATTAAATAAAAGGGAAGTTTAATAGAAAAGTAAATTGACTGAAAATGGAAGTTGAATAAAAATAAAAGTGAAAGTTGAATAAAATTAAAAATGGAAGTTCAATTCAGAAACCAGTATACCTTAACGATCTATTTGGAAATTAAATAAAAAAGGAAGTGGAATAGAAAAGAAACTTGAAAAAAAAAAGAAGTTGAATAGAAATAAAAATGGAAGTTGCAGAAAATTAAAATTGGATGTTCATTCAAGAAACCACTATACCTTAACGATCTATTTGGAAATTAAATAAAAAAGGAAGTTGAATAGAAAAATAACTTCAATAAAAATGGAAGTTGAATAAAAATAAAAATGGAAGTTTTAGAAAATTAAAAATGGAAGTTCATTCAAGAAACCACTATACCTTAACGATATATTTGGAAATTAAATAAAAAAGGAAGTTTATTAGAAACGTAAATTGAATGAAAATGGAAGTTGAATAAAAATAAAAATGGAAGTTGCAGAAAATTAAAAATGGAAGTTCAATCCAGAAATGACTATACCTTAACGATCAATTTGGAAATTAAACAAAAAAGGAAGTTGAATAGAAAAATTACATGTACAAAAATGGAAGCTGAATAAAAATAAAAATGGAAGTTCCATAAAATTAAAAATGGAAGTTAATTCATAAAACCACTATACCTTAATGATCTATTTGGAAATTAAATAAAAAATAAAAAAAAAGGAAGTTGAATAGAAAAGTAAATTGAATGAAAATGGAAGTTGAATAAAAATAAAAGTGAAAGTTGTATAAAATTAAAAATGGAAGATCAATCCAGAAACAGTATACCTTAACGATCTATTTGGAACTTAAATAAAAAAGGAAGTTGAATAGAAAAGAAACTTGAAAAAAAAAAGAAGTTGAATAGAAATAAAAATGAAAGTTGCAGAAAATTAAAATTGAATGTTCATTCAAGAAACCACTATACCTTAACGATCTATTTGGAAATTAAATTAAAAAGGAAGTTTAGTAGAAAAGTAAATTAAATAAAAATGGAAGTTGAATAAAAATAAAAATGGAAGTTGCAAAAAATTAAACATGGAAGTTCAATCCGGAAACCACTATACCTTAACGATATATCTAGAAATTAAATAAAAAAGGAATTTGTGTACAAAAGAAACCAAAACAAAAAAGAAAGTTAAATAAAAATAAAAATGGAAGTTGCAAAAAATTAAAAATCGAAGTTCATTAAAGAAACCACTATACCTTAACGATCTATTTGGAAATTAAATAAGAAAGGAAGTTTAATAAAATGTAAATTGAATAAAAATAGAAATTGAATAAAAATAAAAATGAAAGCTGCATAAAATTAAAAATGGAAGTTCAATCCAGAAACCACTATACCTTAATGATCTATTTGGAAATTAAATAAAAAAGGAAGTTGAGTAGAAAAGAAACTTGAATGAAAAAGGAAGTAAAATAAAAATAAAAATGGAAGTTGCAGAAAATTAAAAATGGAAGTTCATTCAAGAAACCACTATACCTTAACGATCTATTTGGAAATTAAATAAAAAAGGAAGTTGAACAGAAAAATGACTTGAATAAAAATGGAAGTCGAATAAAAATAAAAATTGAAGTTGCATAAAATTAAAAATGGAAGTTCATTCAAGAAACCATTATACCTTAACGACCTATTTGGAAATTAAATGAAGTTTAATAGAAAAGTAAATTGAATAAAACTGGAAGTTGAATAAAAATAAAAATGGAAGTTGCAGAAAATTAAAAATGGAAGTTCAATTCAGAAACAACTATACCTTAACGATCTATTGGGAAATTAAATAAAAAAGGAAGTTGAGTAGAAAAGAAACTTGAATAAAAAAGCAAGTTAAATAAAAATAAAAATGGAAGTTGCAGAAAATTAAAAATGGAAGTTCATTCAAGAAACCACTATACCTTAACGATATATTTGGAAATTAAATAAAAAAAGGAAGTTTAATTGAAAAGTAAATTGAATAAAAATGGAAGTTGAATAAAAATAAAAATGAAAGTTGCAGAAAATTAAAAATGGAACTTCAATCCAGAAACCACTATACCTTAACGATCTATTTGGAAATTAAATAAAAAAGGAAGTTGAGTAGAAGAGAAACTTGAACAAAAAAGGAAGTTAAATAAAAATAAAAATGGAAGTTGCAGAAAATTAAAAATGGAAGTTCATTCAAGAAACCGCTATACCTTCACGATCAATTTGGAAATTAAATAAAAACTGAAGTTGAATAGAAAAATAACTTGTATAAAAATGGAAGCTGAATAAAAATAAAAATGGAAGTTCCATGAAATTAAAAATGGAAGTTCATTAAAGAAACCACTATACCTTAACGATCTATTCTTGAATGGCCTTCCTGATGAATATGATTCATTTAAAAATGCTATTAGAGATCCAGCAGAGAGTATTACCATGGATGACTTGTGTTCTTTGTTGTGTTCAGAAGCAATTCATATTGAATCAAAGAATGACAAAACTACATCTCTTGAGCAACCCAAGGTTGTATTTCAGTGACTCGTGGCTCTCACTCCAGTTCTTCTAATGCTTCTCGAGGACAATCTGTAAGTACTAGAGGAAGGTACTCCACCAGAGGGCGAAGAGGTTGAAATTTTACTTCTTATAGAGGTACTGGTCAATCGAATTTCAGGGGAAGAGGAAGATTTGGGCCTACTCGTCAAATTTGTGGTCTCTTTGGTCACTCAGCTTTTTATGGCTGGCATAGATTGAATCCTTAATACCAACCTCAACCTCAGGTTCAGTCTTCTCCACAACATTCTAAAGCCTTTGTTGCTTCCACACCTTCCACACCTCTTCCACCTAATTAATTCATAGCAACAGATATTCATGATCATTGATTTTTTTTCTAAATTTACACATGATAATTTAATCTTATCACATGGAAAATATATCATTGGGATTTCTTAAAAAATTTAAAGCATGCGTTTTCTTTGTTTTTTTGTTTTGTTTTTTTTATATATTGGGGAAAAAGAAATAACCAAAACATTAAGATGTCATCTCTGAGAGAACCATAAAGAAAAGAAAGGTTGGAACTTCTTACCACTATACCTTAACGATCGATTTGGAAATTAAATAAAAAATGAAGTTGAATAGAAAAATAACTTGAATAAAAATGGAAGCCGAATAAAAATAAAAATGGAAGTTGCGGAAAGTTAAAAATGGAAGTTCATTCAAGAAACGACTATACCTTAACGATATATTTGGAAATTAAATAAAAAAGGAAGTTTAATAGAAAAGTGAATTGAATAAAAATGGAAGTTGAATAAAAATAAAAATGGAAGTTGTAGAAAATTAAAAATGGAAGTTCAATCCAGAAACCACTTTTATACCTTAACGATCTATTTGGAATTTAAATAAAAAAAGGAAGTTGAGTAGAAAAGAAACTTGAATAAAAAAAGAAGTTAAATAAAAATGAAAATGGAAGTTGCAGAAAATTAAAAATGGAAGTTCATTCTAGAAACCACTGTACCTTTACGATAAATTTGGAAATTAAATAAAAAATGAAGTTTAATAGAAAAATAACTTGTATAAAAATGGAAGCTGAATAAAAACAAAAATGGAAGTTCCATATAATTAAAAATGGAAGTTCATAAAAGAAGCCACTATACCTTAACGATCTATTTGGAAATTAAATAAAAAAGGAAGTTTAATAGAAAAGTAAATTGAATAAAAATGGAAGTTGAATAAAAATAAAAATGAAAGTTGCATAAAATTAACAATGGAAGTTCAATCCAGAAACCATTATTCCTTAACAATCCATTTGGAAATTAATTAAAAAAGGAAGTTGAGTAGAAAAGAAACTTGAATGAAAAAGGAAGTTAAATAAAAATAAAAATGGAAGTTGCAGAAAATTAAAATTGGAACTTCAACCCAGAAACCACTATACCTTAACGATCTATTTGGAAATTAAATAAAAAAGAAAGTTGAGTAGAAAAGAAACTTGAATAAACAAGGAAGTTAAATAAAAATAAAAATGGAAGTTGTAGAAAATTAAAAATGGAAGTTCATTTGAGAAAGCACTATGCCTTAACGATCTACTTGGAAATTAAATAAAAGAGGAAGTTGAGTTGAAAAGAAACCAGAACAAAAAAGAAAGTTAAATAAAAATAAAAATGGAAGTTGCAAAAAATTAAAAAATGAAGTTCATTAAAGAAACCATTATTCGTTAACGATCTATTTGGAAATTAAATAAAAAAGGAAGTAGAATAGAAAAATAACTTGAATAAAAATGGAAGTTGAATAAAACTAAAAATGTAAATTGCAGAAAATTAAAAATGGAAGTTCATTAAAGAAACCACTATACCTTGACGATTTATTTGGAAATTAAATAAGAAAGGAAGTTTAATAGAAATGTAAATTGAATAAAAATAGAAATCGAATAAAAATAAAAATGAAAGTTGTACAAAATTAAAAATGGAAGTTCCTTAAAGAAACCACTATACCCTAACGATCTATTTGGAAATTAAATAAAAAGGGAAGTTGAGTAGAAAAGAAGCTTGAATGAAAAAGGAAGTTTAATAAAAATAAAAATGGAAGTTGCAGAAAATTAAAAAAGGAAGTTCATTGAAGAAACCACTATACCGTAACGATCTATTTGGAAATTAAATAAAAAAGGAAGTTTAGTAGAAAAGAAACTAGAGCAAAAAAGAAAGTTAAATAAAAATAAAAATGGAAGTTGCAAAAAATTAAAAATCGAAGTTCATTAAGGAAACCACTATGCCATAACGATCTATTTGGAAAATAAGTAAAAAAAGGAAGTTGAATAGAAAAATAACTTTAATAAAAATGGAAGTCGAATAAAACTAAAAATGGAAGTTGCAGAAAATTAAAAATGGAAGTTCTCTAAAGAAACCACTATACCTTAACGATCTATTTGGAAATTAAATAGAAAATGAAGTTGAGTAGAAAAAAACTTGAATAAACAAGGAAGTTAAATAAAAATAAAAACGGAAGTTGTAGAAAATTAAAAATGGAAGTTCATTCGAGGAGGCACTATACCTTAACGATCTATTTGGAAATTAAATAAAAAAGGAAGTTGAATAGAAAAATTACTTGAATAAAAATGGAAGTCGAATAAAACTAAAAATGGAAGTTCATTAAAGAAACCACTATACCTTAACGATCTATTTGGAAATTAAACAAGAAAGGAAGTTTAATAGAAATTTAAACTGTACAAAAATAGAAATTGAATAAAAATAAAATTGAAAGTTGCATAAAATTAAAAATGGATGTTCAATCCAGAAACCACTATACCTTAACGATCTTTTTGGAAATTAAATAAAAAGGAAGTTGAGTAGAAAAGAAACTTGAATGAAAAAGGAAGTTAAATAAATATAAAAATGGAAGTTGCAGAAAATTAAAAGTGGAAGTTCATTCAA